>VYYJ01003619.1:0-16006 GCA_021029165.1 Cyphoderus albinus
AAAAGATATTTAATCAAAACACCGAGGTTCGGCTTTTCATTGATTTCTGTTTGCTTCTGCTTTTTTCCTCTTGACTTTTTTCTTCCGCATGATGATGATGCTGATTCCGAATTAAAGTTAGTTAAACACAGACAACATTTATCCCAACAATCAACTTTTATTTTTTATCGCCTCACTCTCAATCCAATTATAATTAAAGACTGCACTCGAAAACGCAAAGTGGAAGCAAGTAAAAAGTAAATATTTTTATGTCAACGTCAAAAGCATTTGATTCCACAGCTGAGCTACTAAAAGGCAGTTCTGTGATGTAATGCTTTGGCAATTGAACATAGCATGAGTTGAGAGAGAAAAGGAAGCTTTTTGCTGAGTACATTCTCCTTGCATTAATGCTGCAAGTGCAAGTTGGTTGATATGAAAACTGTAGCAACCAACATTCTAACGCAACGTTGAGTGCGAGTTGAGTTGACGAGCACGAGGAGAATGAAAATGAGAGTAAAAATGTTTCCGCAAATTCTAAAAAGCACAAATAATGCAGCTACTGCCCGAAAGCTTTTGCGGTTCCATTCGTAATTTCATAGTTAGAAAAGGTTTTTGCCAAATACTTAAAATTACATAAATCCATGATTAAAATAAATGTGAGGTGACAACGACTGGAGCTACATGGACCCAGCATGAATCGAATCTCGTTTAAATTTTCCGTTCAAGTTAAAAAAATACCAGAAAAGAATTTGTTTTTTAAAATTGAAAATTAAAATTTCAGCGTAATAAACACTGGTGAGAATTTTTAATTGGTCTGTAGTTATTTAGATATTTAATAAATTATTAAATATTAATAATAATATCGCAAAAATTAGATAATAATGATGATCCCAATTACTATCAATGATCGGTCTATCGATGAGCAAATTGTATTTAATTGTTCGCCGTTATAGTCCCACCATGTTCTCTGTCTTCTTATACAACTATGCTGACCTTTTGTCCTAAATATATTCCTTCAGCAGTTTGTTGCCCATGGGCCAAAGAGCCGTGAACCGGTAAATCTCACCCTTTCCGGACTCTTATGACTCGACCTCACCCTTTGACACGGACAAGTAGACGGGCGTCTTATTGGCCTGTATATAATGTATTATAATGAAAATAAATATTTTTCTAGTTTTTATTTAAATGAGTTTAGAAATAAAATGATTCTGTGAACACGACCCAAGCACAGTCACCGTCAAACAGCAACTGCGACAGAATCACTGGAGTAGATCGAGTGCCCACAAATTGGTTTTAGTTAGATTTGTTGATAAAGCGCAATTATGAAATTGCTGATGTTGACGAATTACCTTGTGAAAGTTCTCGTGCATTCGCATACATAATGTATCTACAATAGCAAACTCCTACAAGTCCATACGTCACTCATAAAAAGTCGATGCGACCATGTACATACAATGAACATAGCCAGTGCAAGTGAATAAAAAACTCACTGAACCCTGTCAGTTTAGTAATGCCCATGTTTACCACAAAATAAAAAGCTCAGTGTGGCTGTGGTTGTGGCCGGAAAGAAAAGTGAGAAAACTCGGCTAATGCTACCTGTAACAAACATGAAAAGTTCTTATAAAAATACTTTATTAAACTCAAATTGAAATGAATGAATTATGGATGGTATAAACGTAGAGAAACAATGACTCATGATCATTCATTACTCTAAAACCACATTAATATTATGCATGTCCAGCAAATTGGTTTTGTTGCTATTGCTTGCTGGATTGTAGAATGTGAATCTTCTAGGTAAAGCTAAAGCTCACGAGCGATTATTAGTAATAACCATGCGAGTGTGATGATAACGATACCTTTGTTTTTTGGTTGCCAAATATTGCAGTCTTAGTTTTGAGTCTGGAGATACAGAATAATTATTCATGTGTATTATAATGATTATTATTGCTTTTGGTTCCGGAATTGGGTAGAATGCTTTAGAAACTCAATCATTTTTTCTATATGTACATTAAATTCTACACAAGAAATCATGCAGTTGCAAATATTATATTATTATGATGATTTTACTTCTTGACAGAAGACATTTTCATTTTATAATCGAAGTAAATTCCGGGTATTTGCATATAAAATTTATAATAACGTAACGTAGCGTTGACTTTTGTATTTGTGTACGAAGAAAACGTTTTATACAAATTTTAGATGAGCACAGTTTTTTTTATTGATACAGTGAATTCTTTTGAAGTTGTCAAATCAGAAAGGTGTGAATTTATAGTAATCAATAATCATGGAATCTTTTTCGGTAAAACTGGCAGCAGGTGCATAAAATCGTCATTATTTCCTTTTAGGGTTTTTGTAGAAGCTTAAGTAGTTATATTCTTATATTGATGCTTGTGTCCACAGTGAAGATGTTAAGCAGAGTTTCACTTAAGCAAATAATAAATTGGACAAACACTTTCGAGTTATATTTTACATTCATAGTGGAAGTGGACACGAAAGTTTATTGAATTTACATTTTTATTGAATAAAACGCAGACCATTTTAAAATACTAATTACGAACAATTGCAATTTTTAAAATGCACAAATACTACTAAGCTCAGAAAAATACTCTTCTCTTTCTCCTTCAACATCCCTCAAGTAACATTGCTTTTCCTTTTCAAAGAATTGTCTTAACTTCAATCGAAATTAGATTGTAATATCAGTGAAAAAAAATCATTTAAGCAGTCGAGAAAATAACAAAGCTGACTTAATTAACATATTTATTAATCAATCAATTATATATCAATATGTATATCATATTAAATTATTATACAAATCAAGTCTTACGAGGAAATATTAACCCTTGTTTTTTCCGAATGCCCCTGCCAATTTTTGTGCCAACTACTAATGGTGAAAAACGAAGAATGGCACCTGTAGCTGGATGCAGTGGGCCGGCGTTCGTTCGTTTGCAAATTTTTTTAAATTCTTCAATCGTTTATTCAATTTATTTATATTTTAATTCAAAATTTTTTATGGGATTTAACATGCGGAAATGAAAGATAGGAAAGGGCCGTTATCAAAGGTTATAAATCTTCAGGTAAAAAAATCGAGATTTTAAAACTTTGATAACGCTCCTTTGCTATCTTTTATTTCCCCATGTTAAAACCCATAAGGATTTATGAGAAAAAAAACAAAATCAAAAATTTTTTGCACGCGAACGCCGGCCCGCTGCATCCAGCGACATGTGCCATTCTTTGTTTTTCACCATTAGTAGTTATCACAAAAATTAGCGGGACCATTCGGGAAACACAAGGTTTAATATTTCCTCGTTAGCCTCAAATACCGCCACACCTTCGAAAAATAGGTTTGGGATAGCAGCAGCAGCGGTCCACGAAAATTTCTCGTTCAAGTTGCCTCAAATTTTACTTTTGTATTATGTTATAAAAGTAAAGTTATTTATAATATTACAGCCATTTTTCTGCTCCTCTACCTCTACCTGCAGCAGATCTAACTTAAGCATTGATTCAAAAAAGCTAGAATAATTACTTTTCCCACTTGTAGCAGTGTTTACTGCAGCATTCTCACGGGTTATACTTATTAATTTATTCGGAAGAATACTAAAAGAGGGAAAAAGTTTATTGGTGGTAGCAGCTATATCACTACTTCCGCTCATTACTACTAGATGAGTTACCGATTCAAATAATTGCAATACACCGGGTTTAATTATGATTTTATTAGCAATAACCTTGAAATGTTTCCACTGTTCATTAATATCGACAAAATAATGCTGCTCACAAAGTGGTTCAAACAATATTATATTGCCCCCGTTGGAATGTAAGTCAATACTGGACGCATTGAAAATGTCCGCTAGTCGGAGCAAACGAGAAGCATTAACAAATGCCGTTGGAGTCATTTGGTAATCGATTAGACAACAAAATGACACTTTTACTCTGCGTTGAGGGCCAGCAATGCGGCTACTTGCGTAACCCGGTTCTAAGTTATACTGATGTAGCATTGTAATATCCTTTACGCCCGGACAATGTCGCACAATCTTTTCGAAAACAGATATATTTACAGGCAAGCACAGCTCCGTAAGTGTGCTAGAATGCTGTCCAATAGCATTCATGAAAAATGGGCTTAGTAGAAATTGATTGTCGGTTGGAACTATTGCAACAGTTGAAATATGCTTTAAGCTACAGCTGGGATTAACTCGGGTCAAAACTCTTTCATCGAGAGCGAAATACTCGATCCCTAACCTTAAGATTCGCACAGATGGAGCTAATATAAAACATTGTTCTAGAAAGCCTACGCGAGCCTCTGGCAAAATTTCAGATGTTTCACGAAAGCAAAGCCCAAGCTCCAAAATAAACTTACCATGTTTTTTCAGAAAAATCAAAATTTCATCGCAGTAGTCATCATCTGCCATTGAGTTCTGGACAAAAATGATTCGTTTGCAGGCACCGCCAAAGTGAGCAGTAAGTGACGTAAGTTGATAATTACCCGTAAGCACAGTGATGGTTAAGGAAGTAAATTTATTCAGCGATTTGTATTCTGTGGAAATTTTCCTGTAAACCTCGCTGGCTAAAACAGCGTGTCCGCTCCTCCACAACATGTCAGCCGTAGAGTTTAACGTTTTTCCATACTCCACACCATACACCAAGCTAGATTGGACCATGTCTTTAGGCTCCAATTTGTTAAAGATAATGGGGAATAACTACAGCACAAACAATAATAATAAATCAGATGCCAAAAACAAGTATAGTTTTTTTTTTCAGAAACACAAAATACATACAACTAACCTCTTCAATTAACTTTGAAATCGTCAACTCCGATGCTACAACCCAAAACGTGCGACAGGCCATTCCAGCCTGCAACAGGGCCACCATATCTAGATATTTAAACACCCTTAGCCAGAGCTATGCAAAAATATACAGAATAAAACCGATAAAAGGCTAAACAAAAAGACATTATTATTAGAATGGATTATAATGATGCAACAAATGGCAGTACCTCATTGGGAAGAAAGTTGGCATGATTTCTTGTTTGAGTTTCCTGTGGCTGTAGTGGGGTGCCTGCTTTCGGCGGTTCATGAATATGTGGTTCGGCAAACACGAACGCCGCTGTCGCCTTCACCGCCGCGTCCATATTCACTTTCACTTTCACACCAGGTTTGGCCGACAACTCCACATTGTTTTCGAATTGGTAATTGCTGCTATTACTATCAAGGTGCAAAACGTGTTCATCATTCCCAAGAAAATCTTGGTCCAAATCTATGGTGTGATTAAAATAGAAAACATTCAAACACAAAACTATTTTAGTAAGACTATTCTTAGACACTCGTTACTCGTTATATTTACTAATAATCTGCGAACAAGCTCACCGTCTTGCTCTGTCTTGACTTTCTCAGACATGATCACAAAAATTCACAGATATTATTTTGGTAAGTTAAACCAGCAATTAAAATTTTACTGCTGTCGCTATCCGCTTCAAACACAAAATCACAAAATTTTTTGAATTGCTGAAAAACAAATCTTTCAAAAAATCAAAAATTCCAAAATTCATTCCACAATCGAAAACGAAAATTAGAACGTAAACCTCGCGACTGACCTCCACTACAAAACTAGCCAAGGCATCTTTTCTCGTCAATGCACATATAGCTACCAAGAAAAGGTGAATAAAACGTGGTTTTAATTTCCCTATGCAATTAATAGTAAGACGAAAAGTAAAGACGATTTCATATGCTTTTTATACAAAAGTTGCATTGCGGCTTTTCTGAAGCGATGGAAAGTAAAACAATCAGTATACTTTCGTAAACTTGCTTTTAATGTCAACGTAGTTGGTTGAACGTATGCATTTTATAAAGCAGAAATGAGAAGAGCGATTTCATGATTTTAAAAAATAAAATGGATTTATTACTGCTGAATTACAGCCTTTTAATTGCAGCATAAAACTATAAAATGTACATAACCAACACGTAAGATTTTTATTGTTACGAGTATGATTGCAATAAAAAAATTCATAGGTAGTTCTTTCAAATCCATTTGTAGTCTAACCGGAGATTAGATCCGTTTTTTTACTCTCATTTTTTTAATTCTTCGTGCAAGTTTGGTTGTTGGATGGAATATTTACCATAATACTAAAATCCAAATCTTGACGTTAGAAAATAGAGACCTATGTAATAAATTGAGTAGCGAAACGGTTTCTATCCGAAATTAAATGTCGGCAGAGTGTAAGTTAATAGTGGAGGGCAACGTAAAAATTGTCTGTACTTGTTTGGTAAAGCTCGACTGGCTAAATTGAAAATGGCACAAAATATAATATAAATATAAAATGCATTTTCTTCGGATTTCGCAATAAGTCATAAATGATGATAAGGCGGGTTCTCTTCGTCTTTCTTAGATTTGTAAAATAAAGCAGCATTTGTTTCTGCGATTTTAATGCACATGTACAAAGGCGGTTTTAGCAGTAAACGTTGGCACAAAAATTCACTGTTTCATAAAGCTACGAATTAAACTTACTTTTCATAATATAGGAGGTAATGTGATAAGGTCAAGTTTTGGTTTTATGACTTTTTGCGAACAAAAAAGTGGGTTTTTAATGCTAAGGAGTTGAGTTTGTAAAGCAGAATAGTTTGCACGGTGCAATGGTTGCACTTCAGATGTTAGCAAAATATCTTACTCTTGTGTCAATAAAATTTAACCAAATGTGCACACCAATTTTATTGTTCTGGTTTCTTCATCCTGCTAAACGTCTCCTTATCCCTGGCTAGACATGAACATTGCAAGTTATGGTACTGTTTTTTGCTTTATTTTTAGTTTCCAGGATATACGTAAATGTAGCGACTTAAGGCGTGGTTCATATTTTAAACATGGTTTTGAATGAAATCACCCATAGGTCAGGGTGAAAGACTGTCTAGGCCATGCTGAAATTAAATATGGAAACAATTGGTCGCGAAATCAGTGGGTGATTTAAATATTTACTAACTTCATCATTTATTTGCAACTACAAGTTGCATGCGTTATTTGTTTTTGACTTGTCCACAAATAAATATGTTCTTGATTGCAATTTTATAAAAATATGGTATTCAAAACACTCCGATTGTTGTTCATAATATACATGTTTCTACTAATTTGTAACTACTACATAATTTGAAGAAAAAAGGGTTTTAGCATGTTTTTCATTTCGGAGGAAGATGATTGAGTTGTTGGCATAAAGTTGGGTTTAATGCAAGCAAAAGCATGTTCCTCAGTGCACGAAAATTTCAGCAAATGCAAGGAGAATGTACTCAAGAATGAGCTTCCTTCTTTAGCAAGACTTTCTCACTTTCTCACTACTGCGATGCGATGGCTATGTATGTGTAATAATGATTACCATTTCACCTTATTTACTTAGCAGTAGTAATGTATAAATATACTCTGCATTGGCGCCTGTTTTTTAGTTGATGAAAAATTAAATTTCTGCAAATTTGTGCATCATTTATAAATTGCAAAAAAAAACATTTGAAATCGCATTCAACAAAAACTCAGATAACCGTTATTTAATTCATACTTTATTTACACTATTCCAGCGTGTTTGCATCATTTTTGGCAATAATTTGCGCGAATAAATAGTAACAATACATCTTGATCAATTATGTACACTACTTAAGGAAATCTAAAGCAATTTATTTTACAAATTCAGTCTTGTCCTCTTCATCACGGATAGAAATCGTGAACAAATAATATTACATAATATATCATAGTAATAGCAATAATGAATAACAACTAAACAAATCTCTTTACGAATTGTATTAAGGAATACTTAAAATTTTGCAACGCATAATTTGTACAACATACTCTGTACAATGTCTGGAGTGGGGTCGTGGCGTGTCTACTGCCGGTTGATGAAAATTGGGGTCGGCGGCCACCCTTCCTGCATCTTCATCTTCATTAGTAATAAGCAATCCTTTTGAAATAGTCACCAACCGTCGCCTTTTCCCTTTTCGCGGCGGATTTCTATTAAAAAAGTAATCATAGAGACACCATAAATAAAAATTGAGCAATTAAAATTTTAAAAATATTGTTAATTGCTACACACTTTCAAGTTTGATTAGTATAACAAAATAACAAAAAAACTCACCAAACTGCTGTTTCGGGACTTGCTATCCATGATATTGAAGAATGTCACAAAATTGAGTGAAGTATAGTTAAGTCGGAAGAGACGTGTTTCACACATATTGCTATTACTTTGCCTCCCCAGATTCAAAATTTTCTTTCACAACTACTACAAAGAAATTTTCAAATGTTTTAATGAGAGCTGATGAGAGCAGAAAGAAATCTGCAAGTAAACTGAAATGTGTTTCGTGTCACTTTGCGATTTATATAACTAGCACAAGAAACGCAAATATTACTTAAACGCACATTTTATTTGGTTTTGATTACCCTTTGAAATTTGATAACACAAAGAGAAACCAGTCCAAATGCATTGTGATGCAAAAGCAATGTTGCGGCTTTTCTAAGACGGTGAGGATAAGTCGAGAAAGCAATATATTTGTAAACCTGTGAAATAACGGACCATTATAGTACGTTAAATATGTATACACATGGTTTAAAACGAAGTCTAAAAGAGCCATTTCATGATTCTTACAAGGAAACGTTTCTTGATACCACGAGCGTCCAGAGTGGGGAGCTAATACATCTTGTAGAGTTTTTTCTCCTCTTTCAGATTTGCCCAAAAATAGTTTGCAAAACTAAGATTTAAGCAGCATCGACTCTAAGATCTTGATTTTGAAATATTTATTTACATTTTTACTCTAAATGTTGCAGTACATACTTACGAAGACATATTAAACCTTGTCATTCAGAATGGGAAGACCCTTATCAAAGCCGGATAAAATTCCGGCAAAAACAAGGTTTCATATTTCCTCGTTAATCGTATTCTAAATGTAAGTCCTACAAGATGTGTTAGGTCTCCATTCTGGATGACAGCGGCACCAAAAAACACTCCCATGTTAGAATAATAAAACGAATTTTATGGCGCCTCAATTGAAGGTTTTTTTTATTGTAAATGAATATATAATGTGTTGATAGTCAAAATGTTAGTAATGATAGATAATGGGTTTAATGAAAAAATCGGTTTCATTTTTATGCATACATATTCGGCCGGTGTTATCTATGTAGCCACTGCTTGCCAAAAACGCCATATTAAATTAATAAAACCAGAAAAAAATCCAGCAGCCTAAGGAGTTACTCCGGGTTTTATTGGGTACGTACTCTAAATTTAAATAAATTTAAATAAATAATTTCCATTTGTTAATTTTTATTTTTGACATTTTCCTTTTTGATTTGTGAAAATGTCTGGGTTTTTGCAAGTTTCCTGAAAAATTTAAAATAACGTTTATATCTCACTCTAAAACAACAATTCTTACTTCAGAAACGTTTTAATTACCATTGACTCGGTTAACTAGCATGACTGCATCTCGTTCAAATCGTTAGGTCATTTTATTTCCAGTTGATGGCATCTTGTGTTCTGCAATAATCTTGATATAAATCAAAATTGATCAGCGAACTAAAACAGTTCTTCTCCATCATATACAAATTTAAAAATATTTGCTAATGTATAGTAAACTATTTTTTAGATTTGCAAAATTATGCAGCTTTTCTAACCGGCAAGTGGCAATCGTAGAACAGTATTTTAAACGTCGGCACAAAAAATAATATTTTCATTAAACTACGAGTTTTAGCTTTTTAGGTTTCATGGTACACAAAATATGTGATATAATCAATATACAGTCATGCATACTTTTATGACTGCTTGAAAAAAAAAGGAG
The DNA here is from genome assembly GCA_021029165.1 of Cyphoderus albinus. Taxonomy (NCBI): domain Eukaryota; kingdom Metazoa; phylum Arthropoda; class Collembola; order Entomobryomorpha; family Paronellidae; genus Cyphoderus; species Cyphoderus albinus. The sequence continues at coordinate 9,765 of VYYJ01003619.1, forward strand.
GTTTTATTGCTAGTAGTTTGAAACTCATTAAGTGCATCACGAAGATGCAGTCCGGTATATTATCATTTATAGGTCGTATGGATTTTAGTGCAATGTTTGCCATTCGAATGCCATTTCGGACTCTTGTGTGAATAAAATTTCACTTTAGGACAGAGACCACTATAATTCGTTTTGTTCTTCCTATGCTCCTCATTTTTGTATTTGTCTGTGTTTGGAGACGTGGGGATACATTGAATCTTGAAATTACCACGGCCAAGCTCTTTTGTAGACAGAAGTATGATCATTCCAATATAACAAGGGTGCGGAAATTTGTAAGTGACGTAATAAAATTTTAATTGCTGGTACGTGTAGGTGCATGAAAATTTGGCAGCAACATTTGCTAAAAATAATTGGCAATTGTTAATAGCACACGATGCCACTACTCTATACATACTGATAAATTCCTACTTGCAATTGATTCCTAAGATACAAATAGAGTACAGTGGAAAATGAGCTTCTATCCTTCAGTTAAATTTATTTCCCATTGTTGCGACCCATTCTACAATAACAGAATGATTCTGGTCCTACTCGAATTACTCTATCTAATTATCGTTACTTTCCTACTTCACAAAGCTTTTCACTCCGTGGCTTTAAATATTTTCATATCAAAATTGCAATCTGCATTTTATTAAGCTTTTATACTGGCAAACTATGCCAACCGACATATTGTATAACTTGAGCGTCAGTTTGAGGTTGAAAACCCTGAAAATTCCATATTTTTACGAGAACTATCAATTTTCAAACATTTTCAACGGGCAGATTTGAGATAAATAGTCGGAAAAAAAAATTTGCAAAATTTTACCGTTGTAGAGTCACTGGGAGGAAACTACATACAGTCAAAACCTGCCGCCTTTTTGGTTTGGCACCTGGCAAACATATCGATCTATTTTATTTGAGAGTATTAACATTATAGTATAAGAAATAAAATTAATAATAGGAATAATAGATTATATTGTAGCTGTAGTATTATTGACAAAAGATTATTTATTTATATAATCGCGCCATTTTAGTCACGACTTAAAAACATACAAATACGGATGAGGAACTCAGCACATTCCCCTCACCCCTTTCCTACTAGTTCGGCTCCGACGATACATGCAATTAATTTTTATTACAAATAAATACAAAGCTATGATCAAAATGATTGCGATTAAAATTTTAAATAATTGTATAATGAGTGAAATTAAAATGAATATATTTTGTTATCCTTGCCTAACATAAAGTCTTACGTAAAACCGAGAGCTAAATTCGTATGTTTTGGTGATGTGAGTTGAATCCTTTGGAGTCTGGAATGTCCGGTCCTAGTCCTTGTCCGTGTGGTATTGATGTCGGTGCAAATTTTCCGAAGTTGCGTAACAGCACAGAATTTGTTTTGATTGAAAGTTTCATTTTTCCGATGTCAGCATTTCTTGCGCCACATAGCAATAAAACATGTTCACACACAAAGCTCTGAACTCAAGTTTGTGCTGCAAAAGGTTATTCATTAGTAATAATGTGGCGTGTGTAGTAAAGTCAGTAATAGAGATGACGGATTCAGACGACAGTGGCTTTTTATAGCTACATTGTATAAAAAATAATTCATTCATACACTGTATCGACTTCTATTGCAGAAGGAAAGTGGAATGATTCATAAATATGTTCAAACTAAAACAGCAACTGCACCGCTTCATGCATTGCAAATATTTATTTACGTCAGGTCTGTTTTAATTTTTCCCTGACCTTGAAGCGTCATGCCCAGTATTTTTCCCTGGACGCATGTGTCTCCCGACACCAAAAATAGTACTTTGTTTTATATAAAATCGACGTGGGCGGGATCATTGTATCAATGATGCGCTTGTAACAGATAATGATTCCCCCGAATTCAAAAATGAAAGATATAGCCATATTTCTAACTCTGCAACTGACACTGCAATCGCCTCTATAATTTACATTTGTCAAAGTTTGTATCTCGTGTCGAGTAAAACGGTAATGTTCACAATTGTAATCTCAGGTCTGAAGTCTTGTTTAGTGACAATTTCCAAGATTTCAGAACTAATCAGAATTGTAAAAAGTCGTAGCATGCTTTTTGTCATGAAGGCCTGAAGCATAAACTCAATTTTTGTTTAAATGAAAAAGTGTAAAGTTGCACAACTGAAGAATTCTCAGGTCTGTAGTCTTATGTCTTATTTAAAGCGCAAAACAAAACAAGATTACAGAGCTAATGTATTAAGAAAAAAGATCGCTTTTAAAAACAAAGCGATCTTTGTGTGACTGCGTGGAGATGGGTAAGTGAAACAGGCACTCCTGTTCCAGTAGAAGGAATTCTGCTGATTTGACTTGAAAAAGAACACACGCTCCCACAATTTCAGCTGCACGATTGTAAATTGTTGTGTGTGTAATTGTAGTATTTTTTCTGTCTCCAGCATTTGATGGCATTAACAGCAGCATAAAATAATGTCTGAAATATTTTGTCTCTGTATCTTCACAAATGATAATAACCTTTAACCAGGTTTTTATAAATTTTTTTTTTGTAACAGAGAAACAAATGTTTGACTCGGACCAGACTTTAGATTCACTGTTGCACCGAACCAGCAATTTGTTAACAAATTTAAGAATCTTTACACTGATTTGATTTAAACCTTTGAAACTGTGAGGATTTCTGAACTCCACTTGCTGTGAAGAGGTCGGGAACTTTGTTAGCATTCTCCACCAGTAACGAATAAGTTGTTTGTCGTATTATATCCACGATGACTTATTTGCGGACGACGGTGAAATGATGGACGGAATGGATTCATTATTTTACTCTTTGATTATTTGCAGTTTTAAATTAACTATATAAGCAATCTATTTCCCGTGTGTAACATGGCTACTGCACAGCTTACAGCGTGATTTCAAATTATTTTTGACGGCTCTTTTTGGAATACTTCATATTATTCCTAATTCACTTTAATAATTAATCATGATACTGCAAAGAAAATGTAGAGTCTCCTATGCTTTTTGGTGCTATTTTAATATAATTATTTTTGTTCCTCTCAAGGTATTTAAACGTGTGTTGCCTTCGTTGCTTGCGTGCGTTAATAATGTACTACCGTTACTACGTTTTCTTTTAAAATTTCACGGGAAGAAGATACGGGATGACGAAGCGATGAAATAAATAAATTAGGCTTAAATGGAGGCTAGGTTACAGCGACTTGAGGTCATCGGTCATCATGAAAAGTATGTTATTAGTTTAGCACTTTTCTTGATTCAGGTCAACCAAAAACAATAAAGCCCCCTCTTCTGTAGTCAACGAAACTTAGCATCATCATCGCTTATTAGTAACATCGCTTAAAATCACCAAATGCATGAAAATACAGCAGACGAGAACTTCAGAACTCTGTCTTCTCAGCGCGGATAATGTGCTTTATGCAAAGCTTCCTTTCCATACTACTACGGGACAATAATAATCCGCTATATAAAAAATAGAAACTGCATAAAAACGTCAATATAAAAGTGCATAATGAGACTTTCGCAACTATTCTACGAAAAGCACATTATTTTTAATGGAAATTAGCAAAATGAGGAAACGAAAAAACATTTCAGTTCATATAGGTGATTAATGCTCTACAAAATTCAAATACCTGCAAAATATTCATAATATGGAAATAGAAATTTTTATGTGCATGTACTGCGACTGCATACACGTACTCTAATCCAAGGGATTGACCACAATGGTGGTGTGAAATTTCTCCTTCTCCGCTGTAACTATTCTCGTCATGTTTTCTTCTTTTAACGGTTTTAACAGAATAAAACATTAAATTACAAGGTGAGTAAGTTATTAATGTGTAATATAATTATTATTAGGGACATATGAAGCTCTTCTTCTGTTTAACTATCAGCTTCCCTATCCATGGTTATTCTGCTGTAGTCGTCCTCTAGAGTGGCACTAAGCTCGCTCTGGAGGGGCCCCACAACGGATCACCCCCTTGCAGGACATCTACCCCGTACTAACACCGAGCCGAGTAGGACTAAGGTAGTTTCAGGAACTTTGGGTGGAGCGGAGCCACTTGGCCTCGAACTCGTGCAGACCCTTCACTGTGAGTGCAGGCCTCTAACCATTAGGCTAAGGCTACTACCCTAAGTTACTATGTATGTTTCGAATTTCACTTGCGAAAGTCTCATTCTGCACTTTTCTCATTTCATCTTTATGCGTTTTCTATTTTTTATCTGGTCAGTTAAATGGATCCCTTCTACTACTGTTATTGCTGCTGCTTTGAAAAGAACAGGAACTTGTGCTTGTGCTCATTCTTACTTGTGCAAGAGGGGATTTCTTTTCTGAGATTGGAGTGAAAGCTCATTTAATTCACCTAAATTCTTAGCTCAGCTATGAAAAGTTACCTCAAAATATGGTCATCAAAAATATTCAAGCAGAAAATGAAGGAGAAAATGGAATTGTTGCAGCTTTATTTAATGTTTTGTGAATTCGTGCGTATTATGTAGATATTAATTTCTCAGGCGATGTCACGGTCGGGTTTACAAATAGAATGGAATTATTGAAGTATTCTCTTTGTTTAATTATATTGAGACTAACGTCTTCATCATCATCATCGTGTATAGGAAAAACGCAGCAGCAAATGAAAATCAACCCAATGGAAAACGCGAACCTCAATCCATGAATATCCAAACTTCCTTATCTAATGGATCTTCAAGTGGTTAAGATAAAAATGGTATTCCAGAATAAAAATTTCCAGAAGGGATTTGAATTACATTACAAAGGAAATCCAGGACATTTGGACACACTGTTGGCATACCACGGAACCGTGTTTGAAAACAGTAAAAATTAAACATCTTGTTTTGAAAAGGGTTTGAAAACAAAAAAAATAATTAAATTCATGCAAATATAGTTTAATTATTTAGGTAACTAAATATCGTATTGTTAATTGCAGACTGCGGTAAAGCTTTAATAGTTTATTGTATTTAAAAATTACAAAATATGCCTGATTTGATTAAAACGTTATTGTATTAATATTTTAATGAGTTCCAGCATTACCTTGGCCAGGAGAAATTTCACATTGGAGGAAACCATTCGTTTAAGAAGCCTGGGAGAAGATATAACTTGCCCAATTAAAACTTCTAGTTGTTTACTTTTAAATAAATACTTATTNAGAAGCCTGGGAGAAGATATAACTTGCCCAATTAAAACTTCTAGTTGTTTACTTTTAAATAAATACTTATTATTAATCAGTTATAATAGGCATACACATTTCAAAAACAAAAATGCAGACATCGTTGGTTACATAATTATGTTAATCTTAGGTAATATCTTTATGAATGTGATTAGGTTTTCCGTTAGTGGTACGATTTGAGTATGTGTCATAAATAGATTTATACTACCAATTCAAAATATTACTCAATTTGGAGTCTTAATTACGTTGGTGTATTTCCTTTCTGTATAATTAAATAGTTATAATATTTAATAGTCACATTGTTACATTAACCACAACTTATTCCAAAGTTTGTTAATTATAAATTCATTACTCACTTATTAACACTTATAATTAAATATTAGTAATAAATTTTGATTTCCTTTTCATCATAAAACTATTCACTAATCACTAATTACTTTCTTACTATGCCTTTCATACCTATTCATCTCACGATCAGACTGACCTCAGGTTTTCTAAAATCAAGAGTGCAATAAAAATTCATAATGAAATATTCAGATTATTATATAACTCCAAAGTATCGTTCGTATTGGCTGTGCATTTACATAGTTTCTTCATACTATTTAAAAACGATACTTTTCATAACTATGTATCAAGCGACTAATTGTATGACTATGTGCCAATTTAAGCGATCACGGATAGTTTCATATTCTATACTTTCACAAATTTTAATTTTTTTGTAAGGCACCGTTTATTTACTTGTGTAAGAAATTGCCCGTTATATACTACTTTGGAATCTGAATGCCGTAATCCTTCTCCCCTTCACTGAAAGCATGATTAAAAATTATTAAATATGTAGCAGCTTTTGGTGACAACTCGGAAGATAACAAAAGTCTCGTTATAGCGAAACTAATAGGAAAAATTGCAATTCCGGTTGCCAGTTGCTCACTCTCGTTATTTCTTTCTGTAGTCCTCGAGAGCAGAGAAAAGGAATTGTTTGCACCAGTTCTCCAATAGGTAGCGATCCGATGCAGTCAAAATGAGTTACGGCTTTTGATCTCATTGCTCTTTGTTTGCTCC
>VYYJ01003620.1:0-16004 GCA_021029165.1 Cyphoderus albinus
TTTGACGCCACTACTACTCGCGTGAGTTTCGCTCTGGTTCATTACACTACTACTGTTGGCATTTGACCTTTGGATCATCGGAGAAACGACTCCTCGCAGTGTGAGAGCGAACGGATTTATAGAAGTAGGAGGCGAATTTGTCGTTGTTAGAACCGAGCATATTGGAATCTTGATCATATGCTGCTTGGAACCACCCGGCGGCGGGGAGTCTTCATTTTTCTTGTTGACTTGTTCCTTTGAGATAGAGAACCCATCACTTCCGGTCAGTGACAACTTGAGGAAGTCACCGTCGTCCTCCGCACTCGCCTCTGCTTTCGCCGGCTCCTCCACGTATTCCTGAATACGTCCAAACTCGAGTCGTCCGCCTTTCGAGTGGAGAATGCACACACGATCACCATTGTAAAACACCATCCTGTAACTTTTTAAAAAACAGGAACAATAATTAAAAATAATTTAACGACAAACTATGGCGCTGACCCTGACTGCCGTTAAAAAAATACCATTTCACGAGCAGCTGGCACAAAGTTACAATTTTCGCAATAAAACAAAACAAAAAATTGCAGCTGCTGCAACAAAGTCTTCAAACAGAAAATTCGCATCATTTTTTAAAATTTGATTTTCGCGCCATCCCCATGAACGTTTCTTTCCTCAATGTTCTGACTGTTACACGGATGTTTGTTAATTTAAAGTGAAAAGTAGTCAGAGTCAGTCACAACAGCACTCAAGTTTTATGCAAATGACGTGTCCATTTTGACCGTCCACCTCATAAATTCTTGCCATCATCCTGACACAAAAAGAAATGTCTTTTTTTGTTTCCCGGATTCCATCCCGAAACGACCCTCTTCTTGCTCATTATCTTCATGTTTTTGGAATAATAATGCTTTGTCATTACATTTTTTTAACTGCTGTTGAAACATACTTAACAGTGTTGAAGGACATCTTTTTTTTGTGTGGATTCTTTCACTATTTTGGAGCATTTCTTCTGCCTCCGGAATTTCCCCGAAAAAATTCCAACACTCTCTATGTGGATCCACGTCGGTGTCGTGGATGACTCTGACTGACGTGTTTTTAAATGCTCATTTTTCTCCACAAATGTTACACTTTTCATGTGTGTAAAACCGCATTCTGCCTCTTCTGCGGTTTCTTGACTTTTAACCCCCCTCCATGAAACCAGAATCTCTTCTTTTTTGAAGTTTTTTTTCTTTCTTCTGCTTCTTGCTCTCAGTTTTTACAACTTTTTCAAGCGAAAATGTGAAGCACGAAATTTTTCATGTTTTCTTCCGGTGACACGAGAAATGAGAAAAATGTCAGCTTTTTTTCCCTCAAAATTCCTCTGCTGCTGGCTGCTGCAACAACATTTTCACGTTGCTGGATGTTAAATAAGCGCGTCTATTTTTTTGTGAGAGTTGGAGAGTAAGTAATAAACTGGATTATTTACAGGTCTGCATAAATTTCGGGAGACGAGCCGTGCAGAAGTGAAACGTTAATAAAAATGGGAATTGATGATGTTGTCTTCGTCTTCTCTCATGGACATGTGCCGTTTTTTTCTTTCTCTTCCCCTTTTTAACAAATTACACACGCTCGCGCTCCACATGACAATGTTTCAAATCACGCTCATTTTCTTTTGCGACAAGTGGATGACGACGACGATAATCACGACTGTGTTGTTGAGAGAGGGACAACGGCATCGAAGCATTTTTGTTATTTTCTGAAAAACATATTTTAGTTTTAAATTCTCCATTCTCTCTCAAGTACATGATAAGCTCATCTCATCATTCCCATTCAATTTTTTTTATATCTGAAAAAAAAAACTCCCCGACCGTTTATTTACTATTATTACTGTAAATACTACGTAAACTACAAAAACATAACAGCAAATAATAGAAGATGACAACGGTGGATGGACTTTTACAAGAGAAGAGGAACGCAGCAGTCAATCTTGTTCAAATCGGGGAAAATTTCTGCTAACCAAAAGAGGAAACGCACGTCAAATTTTGAACAGAGTTTTACTGTAAGAATAATTTCGTCGAATAATAACATGATGATGCAGAGAGAGAGCCAGACGATGGATCGCGTCAAGTGGTGGTGCGCGGTGGCAGTAGTGTGCACACTCCAAGAGGATGAGAATATTATTATTATTATTAGGCTATGATTTTATTGTTGGAAAGAGACAGAGACAACAACAAGTAAAAATATTGTAGATAAATACGACGATGAGGATCGCCTCTTTCTTGAATAATAAAGTAGTAGGGAAAAAAGTAGAAAATATAAAATGAGGCTAGAAAAAACGAGATGAGATGAGATGTGCGGCAGTGGCAGTAGTAGTATATAGTAGTGGTGGCACACGCACTGACATCAGTTTGCCCATCTCTTATTATTATTATGTTATATTGACAAAATAACTGACTGACTGACTGAGAGATGGAATATATTTGTAACCAGTGAGCCTCACTCTCACTTTCTGTGCAAAGAAAATGGGATTCTTTTTGTGAATGGGCAGGAGAGAGAAAGGAGAGAGAGAAAAAAAAACTATCATCATCCCAGGAACAAAAAGTGAATCTCTCTCTGTAGGAGTATAAATAAAAAGGAACTTGTGTAAAAGCTCCGTTGTATTGTAGTTGTAACCCGTGTCTGTGTCCTTTTCAAGAAGTAGCGTGGAGTATTAAAAGTTTTTCACCACTCTCTGAATGAGGATGGTGCATGGACACACGTTTTTCTCTCTACCCGTGGAGTCGTGGCTCCTTTGGCACGTTCATCTCAGCAGATTCTCTCTATGAAAATTGAGAGATTTTTCCCCGTTCAGAATGAACATGACGTTAAGTTATAAGAGATAGATAGTCCAGGAGAAAAACGAATTGTTTTGTTCCGAGAGAGGTCCACTTTTGTTCCTGGTGGATCTTGTTTTTATTCCACGAATGAATAATAATACGCATATGTTCAGAGGAGAATGAGGTTCGTTTTGGTTGTTGGAAACATCATGTAGTCTATCTAACAGTACTTCAGCACAGTAAGTAGAGAAAATTATTTTTTCGCTTGAACGCGTTCGACAACAAGCAGCAAGCAAGCAAGCAGCTTATATAAACTTGGAGGAAACTCACTAACTGACTAACTGAGTTCGAGACTTTCTGTGGCCGTGTGTAAGTAAATAAGGGAAAAAACATAATAATGTAACAACAAACAACAATGGAAAACCCCTCCTCGATCTTCTTGTCTTGTTTTCTCGCTCATGTATGTAAATAATGTACATCTTTCACTTGACTGGATCCACCACGTCTTGTTCACTACTCACAACAAAATAATAATAATAATAAAAATCTCTTATTCTCCCGTTCACTTTTTTTCTCCTCCAGAACTTGTGTGAAGCTGCATGATGATGCGCTGCTGCTGCTTGTCTCAAGAACTTTGGTTTGTTGAGGCTGCTGGATGCATGACAAGATAATGATAACGACGACGAGTAAGTAAGAAGAAAAAGATCATGATGATCATCGCATCGCATCGTCATCATCAAATTATAATAATAACGTATTGTATAATGGTAATAATATTGCTCCTGTCTTCAGGGCACTTAGAAAATTATAATGATGGCCATGTCATGTTTCTGGGTAATAATAATTTCAGAGTGAGAGCTGCTATAATGCAGATTTGGAGTAGTTCTGCTTCTCCTGCACCCATCGATGATGCCCTAGCTCCAGCTACGAGATCCTAAAAAAAGTTTTTATTTTGCGGAAGTAGTTGTACGTAGGTAGATGGATGGATGATGATGATAGTTGTTACGTACAAGAAGATTGTTGCCATTATTTTAATAACGTGTGGAAAGAGAGACGCTTCATCAGGGCTCTTGTGTTATTTGGAACTAGTGGCAGTATTTTAAGAAGATTTTTTTTGGGATGAGTTCAAGTTGAGTGCGATCGTTGAGACTGAGAGAGAGAAAAAACGTGAAACTGGAAATGGTAAAAGTGGAGGAAAACTTGCAGGCTTATATGTAGCATCGATCGGGGTATCTTGATAATGGTAGTTGAATCATCCGCAACCTCAGCAAGCAGGGATAATGTCTGGTTCTTCGGTTCGGGGTTGTTAAAAAGCGCATCTTCCATTATTATTATCATTTCACGATGATGTAATATTCCTCGCTTCATTTGTCAACCCATCATATAATAACAAGGTTCGTTTTATATGATCGAATTTAACTCTTGTCGTCGTATTTTTATTTGTCCCTGTACGCGGTGGGGGTTTAAGTCCATTTAGTCCATGTAGTTTTATTTAAAAGGAATCAAAGGCGATCTACCGCAGTAGTAGATTTAAGTGCGTATTCATTACATTTCAAAGAAGAATTTGATAGACAATAAGGAGACGCATTAGGAAACAAAAGGATGAATATGGACGAAACAATCAAAAAACACTTTTCTACACAGGGAGACAGATACGTAAGTACAAATAAAAAAAGCCTTTTTGCATTAGCATCAACCAGATCGATTGGTATCATCACCACCATCAGAGAGAAACCTTTGATGGTTTGCTTGGCAGAAGACACAGACTCCCGAAAATCCCGGACACACGTCAACAACAACAGTAATGACAGATTAAGGGTAATAACAATGTGCGGATGATAGCTTTTGAATTTTTTATAAATAGCGGATTTTGTTTGTTTTTTAACCATTTTCTTTACCGGGGAGATGCGTTTGATGAGCTGGTTAAAAAACCATTAATACGGGATGACAATAAAGAGCTATTTACTACACAGTGATTAGATCATCTTTTCAGTGCTGCTAGATCATTCATCTGATATTCACTGACCACATGAACACAGTGCAGTGTACCGTAAATAAATGAGTAAAAAATAAGTGGGTGGTAACGTAAGTCCCGATTACAACCGCCGCAATGTTTGACGATCATGAGAATAAAAAAAAAGTCCGTTGTTCACACGATTGTTTTTTTTTTGCGAAATATAAATAAAAAGACAACAAACAAACGGACGATTGTCGTCACAAAAGGGGTTTAAAAGTCTCTTCTTCCTCTGCTTCTCTGACTCATCCGTTTATTTAGGACCTGCGGCATGCCCGATATGGTAGGACAATGTTGTGAGATATCGACAGGCAGACACTATGGTGTCATGTCCGCATTTAAAATCTCATCATGGTGTTGTCAGTCATGCTTATCGGCGGTGTGTAGCACAGATAACCTGTCATGTAATCAGCATTCATATGTATTTATTCGGTAGTGTCCAATTACAAGAAAATAAAAGGATTGAACTTGGCCCTGGACGTCTTCATTCTTATTTTTCCTCTTCAAATAATAACACAGGGAAATGGATGCTGTTGTTCGTGTGATTATTATTTATTAGTAGAGAGATTGAGGAGTGAGTGAGTGCACCACGGAGGACTAGGAAGACTAATCATTTCGCCTGGGTCACGTGCCCCAAGAAAAACAATCGCAGAGTTTCATCAATCCTTTCTCTTTACTCGCTCTCTCGCATAATATTTATTCATTCAGGTTGAAAATGAATTGAGGAAACATGAAATGTGATGATCGATCGTGGTGGTGGTGGTGTGCTGATTATCCGATATATTGTGGAAGCGATGTGATGATCGCTCAAATCTGCTGCTGGAGGTGTTTGCTTTTTACGGTGGTGATGGTGGTTGTGGATGTTGGTATTTATTTGGTTTTGGTTGTTGTTGTTATCATCATCGTTGGTTTTTGGTGCTGATGATGACTGACTGATGAGGATGATCACGATGATGACGTTGTTGGCGTTGATAACAGGGTTCTCGGATTTTTGACAGAGTTATTGCAATGTGATGTGATGTTGATGGGAACATTATGGCGCTGCGAGTGTATAGAATGCTTTTAATGTAACTCGAGATTTTGAAGTAAAACTGTCTGCTCTAATATGTGCCTGAGGTGGTTTTGATTACTGGTGGAGGAGTGCAGTTGATGTTTATGCTCGAATGTCTGTATAGTAGAAGAAAATAAAATGATTAAACTTGTATATGGAGATGATGATGTTGTAGTTGGGCATTTTATTGAAGCTATTCTGGAGATTGGTTTAAAGTTTTCACTTCCAGAGAAACTGTTCCAGGTTCCAGGGTGAAACTGGCACGCACTGGAGGATACCGTGGAGAAAATACAGATAATATCTCCCTTGCGTCGTAGCTATACATCCTTACATTTTATTTACATTATCTGTGTTTTCACAATCAAAACTCTCGTCACGAAAATCGAATGTGCACAAAAAGTGGTGGTCATACTGATTTTACTTTTTTTTAAACGGATAAATTGAACCCGTTTACCTTACCGTTTTTGCACTACTGGTATTGAAGAAAGGCTTTTTAGGAAATTGGAAAAAAATTGGAATCTGTTTATGCAAATTTTTATTTCTGGCAGTAGCATTCACGCTGTTCTGTAATGCAAATTGAAGCGTGCCATGTTTAAAAAAAAGGTAATCGAGTTAATCAAATGATGCACTTTAGGTGGGGATCATTTTAGCAAATTGTTTCGTGCAAAGTCTCCCGCGGGGGTTACTACTCGGTGGTTCGTTGTTCCACTACTTGGCGTCATTTCCAATCCTTCCTTACAATCCATGTGTACGCAGGTGTAAAGCCCCTAGGCAGACACAGAACGAGAAATCCGTATGGGGTAATAGTTGAGCTTCAACTACCTACTACTGCAATTACTTAATTACAAATTGAATCTCATGGAACTGTAAAGAAATAATTAAGCAATGAAAACATGCATTTTTAATGCAACTACTACGTGTATATATCCAATTATCAAAGTGTTCGGTTTTGTTATTTTTTGTTAAGCATGCTGCTTGCTCCCTCACGTGCAATGTTTGAGTTTTGTGGAACTGACAGGCTGAAGAATCTTTGATGAGGATTCTTTTTTTATTTACTTATCTCGTTAACTATATCACAAAAACACTTAATGCATTGGCATTAAGTATTAACGAATTTACACGCTGTGGTTTCTTCCGCCTTGCTTCAGTGTCATTTCCAACATATTGTTTTTGTACAAACTCACTTGACAGAGTTATTGCGTTATATTTATACAACTCATGACACCGACCTCATTAGTTGTATGATATAAGTAAATTACATCATGTAACAACACGTGAAGTCGTCATTTTTTTCACAAAAATAATATTCACCTTCATCACAATAATGAAGCGCGGTTGAGCAGTGTGACAGCGTGAGCATTCTGAGTGATATCACATTTTGCCATTTGTCAAAATGACACTGACGCGATAAAAATTAAAGGTATCAAAAAGTAACACTTTCACTGGAGGAGAGAGGATTTTTAATCGTTGTTCTAAGAGGCTGTGATGAAAGAGCAGTCGGGTGTATGCTGATAGCGTGTATAAGCAGTTTTTGTGTAGCACGTAGCAGTTCGTCATTCGTCAACCAACCCACAACACGTACTTGACAAAAATCAAACGTTTTTCAAGCGATGAAAAAGTAACAAAATGTGAAAGAAGTGGAGTTCGTTCTTTCTGTGTACTTGCACGAGCGTGTTACGTTACAATTTTACTTTCAACAAAATGATTATGAATTGAGTAAAGACTTTTAAAATGTGTGCAAACCAGAGAGAGAGCTTTTTGCTTGAATGGTTCACAAAATGTTTAATATAATATAGTCATAGTCGCATGATTTTGAGAAGCTGTGGTGATGCATGAATTATTAATTAAAGGAGTTTATTTATACGGTTTTGTGTTGGTTGGTGGTGGTGGGTTGAGAAGGTTTGACACAAAAACATTTTGTTGGGACAGTCTTTGTGAAACTGAGAAAGCATGAAAAATATGTAAATAAATACTGGAGAGATGTCGAGAAACTACTATGTCTACACTGTCAATCTGACATTTTGGCTGTCAATCATCCAACAGACGACACGCCAGACGCCACTTTCCGAATCTCCGATGCATAAGATTTTCAAGAGGATCATTAGAACGCGCTCTTTCACTTTCTCTCGTGTAAAATTTCTTTTAAATGTTATAAAAACCACGTCGTCCTGTATGACAAAAAAAACTTGTTCATTTTAGTTTTGGGAATGCGGTTTTTAAAGCTTTGGATTTGGATAACGTTGTCATTATTCAGGATTGAGGATTCATCGGCTAGAAATTATTTCCGTCTTTACTTTTTTCCTACTGGTGAAAACGACACAAAATAATGGTCAAACGTGTAGTAAAAGGCGAAATAGACCGGTGCGCTTAGAATTAGATAAAGAAACAGAAACAGAAAAAATATGACATTCTGTGACTTTCAGTGGAAAATGTGCGAGATGCAAAAGACAAACTGAACAGAGTCTTCCGTATAGTGTCTGATCCGTGATCCTGTGTCTGACTCACACCGTTTTTAAAGTTGTCCACTTGTCCAGAATAATATACTATTGATTATCATAAAACTTCGCTCTTCTCTCTGTTGTGCCTTTCTTCTCGGTCATATTATTCCATTCCAGAAATCCCAATTTTCCGACAACGGATTTGACCAGAGCACTTGACGAGAGATTTTGAATGATGTATTGTACATACACATACATACCACCCAACTTTAGAACGGTTATTCACCCATTTTGGTTCCACAACCAGAGACGGGGTTGCAGGTTGATCCGAATATCTCTTCGCGCTGACGCATTTCCTGTGAGTTAAGAGCTAGGTTTATTAGCGCACCTGCACTTTCCCCCACTAGAGAATGGATAATATGTTAATATGTGGGCCTTTTCCGTACTATTATAAATATTGCTTTTCATCCACTTCTGATCATTAAATGCATACATCTTTATTATATTGTAGTAAAAGCGAACACGTGGGGTTTCCTCACAACACCATGAGTTTGACGCGATATATGAGAAACAAAATATGAAGATTGGTAGAAACACACCAAATGTACAGCGGTATGTACATGTATGAGATTTGTAATACATTGATATACAGTTGAATTGTAAGTAGATATATTTTGTCACTAATATGATGGACATTTGATTTTTACTGACGCTTTCGTTTGCTATTTAAAGATAAAATGTCTTTAAACACTTTTCCCAAACGGAACTTTGACTTACTGACCAAAAGGATATTTTAGATTTTATTTTTCACGATGTAGTACCAAAGTAGAGACAATAAACAAAAAAGCTATGTGGTGATTCCCAAAATCATCACAATGGAATACTATCGCCTGCTGCTGCCGTGACTTTTAGAAATTACATCGTAAAGATCGATGATTGCGCCAAAAGCGTAGTTTGTCTCGTTTCGATATCACGTAACACAAAAGGCTTTATTAATCGTTTTTAAATCGCGATTTATCGGAGAATGTGTGCGATTGTTATATGAAATCGGTATCATAAATAAATATAAAAATTGACATTTAATAATAATCGACAATTTCAAGTCCTCTCATTGTCGACGAAGAATTGTAATCAGGTATAATATTAGATTCTGTACTATAATAATGTCACATAACTCTTAACTATTGATGAGACAATATAACGTTCACGTATATTTAGAAAAAAAAAGAGTTTAAACGCGTTAGTGCTGCTGCTGCTGTTGCTCCTTCTTATCGACCCTTTTTTGCTTTAAATATTGTGTCCACGCCACGCTGAAAAAAAATATCATAATGATTACGTATAAACACACACGTTTATTAATTCGATAAAAAGCTATTTATCCCCGTGATTCCTAAAATTTTCAACACTGTGAAGAACCGTGTAATAACAGAAACATACGTGGGACAAAAAACAATAAATCTTCACTCACACAAACGCCGATGAGGCAGACTGGCAATAAAGAGAGTGAAAAAAAATACTTTAAAATATTTTTCACAATAAAAAGTTAAAAAGCGTCATAAATAAAATATCGTTGTGAAAAGAGAGAAAAGAGAGAGAGAGAGGACAGGCGACCCCACGCATCGAAGAGCATCATCTCTAGTGAAGAAGAGAAAAAAACATTTCTCTCTTTTCAGGCTACTACTAACTGGGAGCAAACCACCACACCGCGAATGATGCTCATCATAAATTTCAAATTATGACAATTTTTTACACTTATTCGTACAATTCAAGTGGAGCACTTTAAAAACATTATGTATCTCGCGTACGCACCTATTCACGTTTTATAATCTCTGTATAATAACAGGGAAAATAGAGGGATGCGCACACACACGTACTCGTACTTACTACTCAAGCACAATGATCATGATCATAATAACGCGTATTTGTAACTCATTCATCCAACTCTCTCGTTTAATGAACGACAATGAATGAAAGAAGAAAAAAATGCGTTAACAATGCCGTTTGAACGTTTCACAATATACAATGAGATGGGTGCTGCCGCTGCCGCTGCTTTTGCTCTCGTTCTCGCCCATCTCTGTGCCGAGTCATCGTGAGCTTTCCTTATATGTTATTATTACGCAATACTGTTTTTTACATCCACAACAAGCATAAGCAAATCGGTTCTTCTTCGCTCGCGTCATCGACAAAGAGCATAACGCCACAGGAAAAATCAGGAAGTTGTAGTAGCAGTAGTAGTACGTAGTAGTAAGCGAATCACAGAATAATAATAATAATATTATTTATAATAAATTCTTTGGTTAGATTTTTTTCCCTTTCTCCAGCAGAGTTCTCTTTCACTCTGGTAATAGGTCTACAGGGCCATATCCAAAACAAGCACACATAAAAAACACACAAGCGCGAGTTCTCGATCTCTCTCTCTCTCTGAATACCCTTTTACCCGCTATTAACCCTTTTCCCCAAACACACAATGTTATTTATCGGAAGGAGGAGAAGCAGCAACTTACTAACATTTAAAAAGCCTAACCCTTCTTATTTATATATATTTTTTATGAATACTCAAACTCAGATGATGCGTTTCTATAATCAGGAGGAACTGAGCGATTCGTTCTTTAACTTTTTGCTCCTTTCTCCGGTTTTATTATTGCATTATATAAATTTACTTATTTTTTAAAAAGAAAAAGCAGAAAACGATACGATCCCAATATCCGTTTCACTACTTACGTTTTGCGTTGTTTTTTTATTGGTCTAGAAAAAGAAAGTATAACGAAAATGTATTTAAGTGAGGGTAAATACGCTGCTGCCTGCAAGTAAGTAAAGAGAACCGGTTATTTAAAAAACATCTTCCAAACAGATCGAAGAGGGAGGTATATAAAAAAGGTCGCGCGGTGTTTTGAGGAGGAGGAAGTATCAAATCCCATAAAACTTTACAGCCCGTTTAATTCCAATTTTTTCTTCTTCAAACTCTGTAGAATATGCATTACGTTACAACAAGTAACAGATCTTGTTCGAGACGTCTGACTTGACTTGTTGTGTGTCGCGAATGTGCGTACTTCTGGACTGATCTCTCTCTCTTTGGATGTGTTGTTTGAGAGCGTGGTAAATAAATATATGCTCGAAATTTCATGATCATCCTCCGTGTTCAGAGCGTAATATAATATTTAAATCTTGAAGAAAAAAAAACAGTGAAAATACGAGGGGGTAAGTTTTTATTTTGAGATGCTTCTGCTCTTTTCTCCTTTTCCACCTTTCACATTTTTCCATTCATTACTTTACTCTCTTCTTTTTTTACTATCACTTTTGCTCTTTCGTAGCACTTTTACTTTTCCACAATAATTCCCAGCGATGATGCTTCTGCTGCTACTTTTATTTCATATTAAATGCACACACGACGACGACATACTACCATCATATATGACCCATAATAATACTAATAAAATGTCAGAGTAGTGAAAGCTAAGATATACATAGACGTGGTGCAAGTGCCACTACTCTCTCAACTCTCACTCTCATCACTCCTTTCTCCATATCTCTCTCTCTCTCTCTCTCTCTTCTCTTCTCTTCTCTTTATTCCTCTTATCCATTACCATAATTTTCTTTCCTGACTTTTTATTTTGTGACGTGAAGATTTTATTCCGATACTTTGTTTGTCATGAATGAACATGAAACGATGAAAGCCGTACATGACAGCGGTGGTGGTTGCTTCTTTTCCCATAATATCCGCATATTGACTCGTGCATATTATTACATACTCTCTTGTTGGGTTGTTATTATTATTATTATTATTATTATGGTTCATCAAATCTGTATGCAAAGAGCTTCCTTCCTGTTCGCTGACTTTAAAATCCCTACTCTCTGTGTGAACAGATACGATATACTACCGCCTCTTCTTCTTTTTATTATATGGGTCTCTTAATTCTGTATATCTTTCCTATACTATTTACTACTACCACCACCAAAAGCGTAAACTTTTCGACCACCACCACCACTACCACGAAAATACCAAACCACGACGGTTCTAAAGTGCAAGCAGCTTAAACCATGAACCAGCCAACAAATAATAATAATATTTAAATGGTTTCGGCAGTAAAAAATATGCAAAATGCATGGGAAACCATTTTATACATAATTTTCTCTTTTTTTTTGCTGTGTGGTAGAACGATGTATCGTTTCACCCTTTTTTACTACAACCCTTTTCACTTTGCTCACTAACTGTTTAGCTCATCCATATCAGGAAAAGATAGAGCTCGTGCGTTTAAAGCAGGTTGCTTCTGTTCTGCCTTCAATTTCGGTTTTTATGCATGCAAATCAGCGAACAAACCTTTAAAAAACGTGATTGTTAAATTAAGCTGAGGGTGGTGTGGTGGTGGCTTTTTTTATATGTATCTGTCGAGGAGTCGAGTGGCGTGTCATACGATACGACGATGAGTTGAATATGGATGAGTTTTGTGCTGTTGCTGTTAATACATTCATGTTGTTGATTCGTGATATCTTTTTAGTGTGATTATTGTAATATTGATTCAATTTCGTGTATGTGTGTCCACATACGTCAGCGACTCTGTCCCATGAAAGCGTTTAAAGCAGGTTGCTTCTGTTCTGCCTTCAATTTCGGTTTTTATGCATGCAAATCAGCGAACAAACCTTTAAAAAACGTGATTGTTAAATTAAGCTGAGGGTGGTGGTGGTGGCTTTTTTTATATGTATCTGTCGAGGAGTCGAGTGGCGTGTCATACAATACGACGATGAGTTGAATATGGATGAGTTTTGTGCTACATGTTGTTGATTCGTGATATCTTTTTAGTGTGATTATTGTAATATTGATTCAATTTCGTGTATGTGTGTCCACATACGTCAGCGACTCTGTCCCATGAATGTATTAAAAAACTTTTACATAAATGCTGACTGTATATGCGATGATGATGGTGGATTCATCATCAGATTTTGTTGTATGCGGATGAGGACGAACAACAACAAGGGGAAGTTTCTTTATAAATTCTTTTTTTTTGTGTCCTCTGACTGAGTCCTCACTCACATGATCCTATTTATTAGTGACTATATCATGCATACAAATGAGATTGTAAGGATGGAATAATTGTGTGCAGCAGATTACTAGGTAGCCGGTATTTAAACCCGGTATCATTAACAGCTATGGCTTTTTTTTGGTATGGTTGTTTGTGAAACCACCATGAAAGAGTTGTATAGTGTAAATGAACAAAAATTATGTATGTAGTATCTCGATCACCACTTGCCCTTTACGCCTTCGTACAAACCCCTTCTACTGAACAACAAAAAACAGAATAATCGTGATAATAATAGTATCGGACATGGACGATCGAGAAATTATGCGCACCAAGTGCCAAGTTGTCTGATTTAGCATTTTTCACATCCGCTTTTTATTTTTTTCTGGGACGCGCGTTTTAATTGTTTATGTATGTGAATCGGAATCGTAAATGTCGGCGGGAGCAATATTGTTCCTTTCGTCAATGAATTAGAAAGAAAAAAGCTGTGAATGGAAAATGAAATGCGATTTATTAAGGGGTTCTTAAGTATTAACGAAAACTTTACTGTGATGGTGTTGCTGGTTTTTGTGTACTTGTGATGATGACGGAAAAGTCCCACGAGGACAAGTGCACAGCGTTTAAGTTTTATATCCCCCGAACGGGTTTTACGTTTGCGTAAATAAATAAATAAATAAATAAATAGCAAATGGAGTTAATCAATGCTCGAATTGTGACAAAATGACAATAACGATAATCACAGAGTGAGCAAGTGAAAGAGTGAGAGAGAGCAGAGAGCTGTGTAGTAAACATAAACAATCACACACAATAATAAATGCCATTTCATTTTTATTTTTTCCAGCAGAGAGAGAGAGGGGCTTTTTCACTTGTCCTGTCCTCTCTATCCGATTGTTTCACTCTCTCACTCTTAGGGCGGGTAATCATGCTAAAGCACAGTTATCTCTTTTCTTCTTCTGCTGCTGTGGGAAAATATTTCGTTTATGTAAATGTCGATGGTGATGCAACTATCTGGATATATATAAAATACTTGTGTGTGAACGACCAGCCTTTTTATCCATTTTAAGTGCCTTTTTGTCTCTACGTGTCTTTGTTTACTCTGCGAGTATAAAAAGAAGAAGCCCACAACCAACCGTTGTTGGATTGCGTATAAGGGACATTGCATAATTGCACACACACTACACACAAAGGCTTTATAAAAAAAGTGTCGGATTTTTCTTAAAAAAGAGAGTCTTTTGTAATGAAACGAGTTTGTTTAAAGAAGAACGAGAACTTTTAAAAATTTCTTATCAATCGGAGGAGATCAATCATAGGGAATTAGGCATGGTTGTCTCGAGCAGCAGATGAGAATGGGAAAACCGCTTACCGTTTACCACTGCTGCTTCACTATTTTGCATATTGAATTTCTGTAATGAAGATTTTTATGCTGCCTTGTGTCTGTCTACAGTTATGCAGAGAAATGCAGATAGATGCTTATAAAGTACGAGTTTCCGATGATGATGATGTTGACAAATGTGGTGTTAATGACTTAATTGCTAAAAGATTCAGAGAGAAGGAACGAGGGTTTTATTCTGTAGAGTGACGAGTGTGGTGTTTAGGCTAAATAATTTTGATGCTGCACACAAACCATTTTAAATATGTTAATTATTAATCAGAGAGCTATTAAAGGCGAGTTACAGTTTGTACGTAGTAGACTGCAATTAAGTAACTACGATTAGCCGTATTGACATTTATATGTATCTGTTGTCGTATCGTGTGCCACATTTAACCAATGGCGGACTACAAACCCCTTTCACTTCTTTATTCGTTTGTGTATAATTTCTTCCGAAAAGTTGTTAATTTTAATGGCTTATTGTATTGTATCGGTCCGTGAAGAATGTTTATGGGCCCGGTTAATTGAATTCACTTCTTTATTCGTTTGTGTATAATTTCTTCCGAAAAGTTGTTAATTTTAATGGCTTATTGTATTGTATCGGTCCGTGAAGAATGTTTATGGGCCCGCCGGTTAATTGATATTTTTAGTACATACAATACAATGTATAAGCATTCAGAACGCTTCCAAAACAGTATATGTAAAAACACTGTATATCGAAACTCGAAACCCGGCAAAATTGCCAAATTCTTGATACAAGCAATTCCCAATAATGGTCCAATACTAATAGAATCAGTTGCCCTAACTTAACTTTGAATATAATATCCATTTTGAAAATTCCAGTGTGTATATTTGAATAGAGCTGCAGGTTTAAATTATTGCAATTAAAAGTTAGTCTTCCCATACTCGCTTATTTCTCATACAAGACCAGACAAAAACCCGTTGCGTTATTGTTATAAAAACGCAAAAAAATTTAATTGCTGGCTGGACGAGAGATTTCGACATTATTATCATTCAATCGCCAGGTGCAGAGTTTATGTATAAAAATCTCTGTAAATGTGATTTTTAGATAATAAGGAGTGAAATTTCAAAAGCTGATAAATAATATATAGCCGAAAGGGTTGGTACTGGAACTGAGGAAGCTTTTGCGTCATTCTTATTCGTTATTAGTTTAGTGGTGCCCGTTATTATCAACTAAAAACATAATTCGCTTTTTTTAAAGATCAAACATCTTTAAAAAACTGAAACTTGTATTCAAAATTCAAATCAAGAAGAATACGTAGCCATTAAGCCAGAATACAATAAAACGGAAGGGGTCTCTCTCGTGCTGCTCCTCCTGCTATTTAAAC
>VYYJ01003621.1:0-16002 GCA_021029165.1 Cyphoderus albinus
TGTACAAAGGATGCAGACATCCATATATATCTCCTTGTTCAAGTGTGTGGCAACCAGCTAGCTCAAAGCGCACCACTTTGCCTTTTACCTCTACCACTTCATCTGGGAAGAAAGATGACGACAGGCGAAAATGTGGAATATAAAATAAAAGGGAGACAGGGTTAGGTCCATTTACCACTGCAGTGGAATCCATTTCATCTCTCTCTCTTCGACATTACGCTATTTTGTAGAGAATCGATAATCGGAAGGAAAATATTTTCCTAAAATTTCCAAATTGTATTTTGGTACCTTTTCATATTTTCTTTGGCTTCATAAAGTTTGTAAAATGCTCACCCCCTTTGCTTAAATACTACTTAACTTCACCAGAGGCCATAAGGAAGACAAAAGCAATTAAGTATAATGCTTAGTTGTTGTTCAATGTAATTTGGTGTCTTTAAAGGTAGGAAAATAAATAAGCTCATCCTCGTCACTTTTTCACTACTGCCAAACTACAAATTAAGAATTATCTTCAAGATAGATAAGCAGTAAATGAACCCTTGATTTTTCCATAAATATGCAAGCAAGTCCACTAAATTGCTTTAAATCTTCACCTTTGATCTTGATTGAAAGAAAATCGTTAACATGACTCCACCAAGTCGAGCGTTGTGTTTAGACTGTTGATTTCTTAATGGAATTGAGCTTATTATTTATACAAATGTTCGCACTTATTGGCTTCTCAACTTCAACCTGGATGTTTTGGCTCACCAAGTTTCGCAATACTATTTTATTCTTCGCCCGAGAGAGCGCCTTATTTTCAGTTGTTGTGAAGAGAGCCTTAATACTTTTAACTTTTCATCGTCATAAATTTCTTGATGATATTGAACTGGATAGCGATAGGGATTTCAGTTTAATTTCTGAAAAAGGGGGCGAAGTGGTGTAAAAAGTCGAAAATAACGATTTCATTGCTTTGTAAATAGATTGCAATATCCTGATTCCTGATTCTATTCTGACATTTAAAAAAAGCAGTACAGACAAGTACAATGAGGCTGCTCTATTTAAGAGGTCCAACGTCAACATCCGTCATGAACATGAAAGCAACGTGTCCGGTGCGGCATTCAACGTGAAAATGCTATGTAGAAAATCCCAAAGAGGAAAAAGGTCTTTACCCTTGTGTTCAATTTTCATTCGTAGAAACAGCTCCAGTTTTGATTTCATGTCAAATAATAGTAAAGGAATATATTTCACTAATACCTAATACGCAATCATACTCATTCTCCTTTACCTGGAATGACATTCTTTCAAGCTGGGCTCTTTACAAAGGAATACTAAAAATGTAAGCATTACATAGATATTTACAATCGTGAATATACCCTCACACTGACAACAATGCAAGCACTGGTTAACACAGTGTGAAATGAGAATCTATCCAACCTATTAGGTATAAAAAGTACACACGTATTGTTATCGTTTTTATAAGAGAATACAATGTAGCTGTAAATTTTTTATCCAGTAGTAGGACATAATAAGAGCTTACATTTTGTCTCTGTCTCTCGATGTCCGACCTGGTTGTTGCCTTGACGGACGGACACAGTCGTCACATTTTCTAGTTAAGTTCAATTCCCTGCTTCACTATTAGCCAGCTACGTTCATGGATCAGTTACTTGCTGGCAAAAGCAAGGTTGTTTCACTAGGTACCACAACCATCCAACATTCACGAGGATACCTACCTCTATAAACATTTTAGTGCTAGATTGCATTCTGCATACTTTGTCCATTCCTCACCAAAACACAAAGGAAGAAAAATCCTGCTGAACTGAACAGACACAATCATCGTAATCATCATCATCATCCGTGTCTTGTGACCAGAGGCTATGTGTGCATGACATGCATGGCATGGTTATATATTTCAGATTTTCATTTTCCCCTTTATTTCACTACCTACGTTTTCACTGCAACTTGAACAAAGTCTAGATTGTAACTGTGAACGAACTTACCCAACAAACATCATCCTCATCTATCAACTTCACGGAGTATCAAACGAAAATTCATTTCTTATTCATTCAATTGATTCCATTTCTTGTTGATTTTCATCCCGATCCCGAGTCATTTTAGTACCATGATCAAACCAAACAATCCATTTTTGTTATTACTAGAAAATATATGAAAGCTTGCGATAAGTTTCTTAAGCAATGTGAAGTGATCCTTAGGGTGGAAATATAGGTTTGATTTGTCTGTTTTATGGATTGTGGAAGTCGGGCCAGTTGACGACAGACGATACATGACACAAAGTGAACTAATAAAACTGTTTCCTTATCCTTTTGACGTTTGCCTTTATTATATTTTGCTGTTCTTCATAAAAATGGAGTGGATGTGGTGGTGAAAGGAAAAATAATACAGATTTTTGACATTTTTGTAATGCAGTATAAGAGTAAGTAAAGGACAAATCCAGACTGCAAAACATGAAAAGACAGGTCACTTTTGGTATAAACGTGTTATCTTCTGCTTCACTTATCCACTTCAGACGTGTCGAAACATTTTTTTTCTTTGAAGAAAAGCAACAAAGAGAGATTTGAACAAAGAATGTGTTTAAAACCGAGGGATGGTACAAATAGTAAATATGAAAAGGTTCCAGAAGATGATGAAGAAGCAAAGAACATTAAAATCTTGAATTGACGATGATAATGATGATGTCGTTGATGATAGTATGTTATATGATGAAAGCAGCGATAATATAGATACGCTGTGTGTGAGTTAAATAATGACTGACAATGATTATACTGGTGTAGACAGATGTGGTACTTCAACAAATGTGAAGTAAGTAAAGTAAATAAGAAGAGAAAAGAAAGGGGAGAAATAAAAAGAGTAGCTTGAGCATTTCCATTTTTAATATGAATATTGTAGTGGATGGATGGTCATGTAGTCATGTGCAATAGAGGATCATCATCATCGGTCCAAGTCATCATTGTGCGTGTGAGAATTTCATGTGAATTATTGACAAATATAGGCATGTCTAGTACATCGTGTCTTCATACTTCTTGAAGCTATGTGGCGCAAGTGGATCACAAAGCTAAAACGAGCAAATGAACTTTTATCGTTATTATCGTCATCTTCATAATAGTAATGATTTCATGAAGAAAAATGAAAAAGGTGAAAATATGCATAACTTATCAAGTTGGTGATGAACAATGTTCTTCCACACCACAGACGACTCAGACAAAACAGAAAAGTTGGTTTTGTAAGTAAGCTTAAAGCTTTGGATTTCTGAAAGTCGGCATTTAAAAAAGGTGAATTGCTTGGAAATTGGATGGTCTTGTGCATACAACGCACACATTATTAGAAGACAAGTCGGCAAGACGTCGGTCGGCACTCGGCAGACTGAGCCTTTGTAAAGGGGAGAAAATTTTTAAGAATTTACTGGTAGAAGGAAAATGAAGGCACACAATCGAGCAGAACCGAGAGAACGTAGACCTTAATAGTAGTAACTTTGAGGAAGAAAAAACGTGTTGGTGGCTTCGTTTGTTGATTGTGATTTGACTGACGTTTTCCAGAAGGAGAACCGTATGGCAATGTGTTGTACTTGAGTATGAACTTTTATTGTTATAATAATAATGATGATGGCAGTAATAAGATAACACAATAAACGCGATATTAAGAAAATATGAGAAAATGGGCGGAATGAAATGTTAGTTGGATGCTTCATATGAGAGGTGCGCGGAGACAGAACCAGATCCAGAGATTACCTTTTCGGCAATAGGTATTTATTATATCGTAGCAAGTTCTCCATTGTTCAGAATTCTCGCAATGTCTACTTAGGCATCCTTTCCTTCTGAAGATCCTTTTCACCTTGTGAAGTTCTCTCTACGTTTTCATCCTAAGAGCTTGGCACACTAATCAAGAAATAAGTGTAAAAAGGTAGGTTTTAATAAGGGAGGTCGACTTCGTCTCTCTCTGTCTCCCTGTTTACCTTTATTATTGACGAGACGAGACATGACTGGATTTCTACTCTCGTGGTGAGCTTGTCCTTTTTCTCTAGATCACAGTCGTTTGAGCAGTTTAAAATTGAAAATTCGTCGACCTTTATGCTTCCATAAAATCAAAGAATGCCTTTTGTGTACGCTTTGTGAAATTGTGAAGAAGTTGAACACCCGAGCCAAACGACAAAGAATGGTGAATAAGAGAAGGAAGAAAGAAAATTGAAGTAAAGTAAATGCGGTGGAAAACGATAAGACAAAGGGAGAAGGGAAAAATATCATAATAACCACTGCGATCTGAGTGAGTACATTTTCTAAAATTGTGAACCCAAGAAAAATTCAATGCGTCAAGAAAGAGCAGAGCGGATGTTATATATTTACTTTTGAGGAGGAGAAGTCGACGTAGCAGGGGGATAAAAGAAAATAAGATGGGAAACAAGACTTTCATACTCTAAAACTCAAACACTTACATGCGAATGTAAACCCAAACCCTCTACATAACTAAGAAACAACGTAACAAAAGTTTGCCTGAATACGTGATTAGATTATGTGGTGTAACAGCATAAAATGCATTTTTTAAATGAAGGGATGGCTGGAAAGCTGGAATGATTTTAGATGCATGATGAACCCTTCATTGCATTTTACTCAGAATAGCTCGTTCGTTCGTTGTCTCTCTCCACTCACTCATCGTCATTCATGATGGGTGGGCATCACAGCAAGCCTCTGGTAAATTGTGCTTATTAGCAAGAGCTGCACCAACAAACTAACAAAAATGATACGGAGGGGTAGATGAGAATGGAAATCTCTAGGAAAATCTTTTTAACATTCATCCGTCAAAAGGGAAAGAAAAATATATTTTTACAGCAAAATACGATGGAGAGATGATGAAATAACAACAGAAGTCATATTGCTACAGAAAAACTGAAAAAGACACAATTAAAGAGTTTCGGGGGTTGGAAAGGCGAAGAAGAGGAATTCGAGACGTTACATATGACCTGACTGATTGGAACGGGAACCGTTCGAGTTACATGTGTGCATTTAAAATGTAAGAGATTTTTTGAGGCATCGTTTGTCAAATGGTTAGTCATCAGATTCTCCACAGGACACTCCGCAGACAAAACCAAATGAGGCAAATAGAAGTAGACAAGCATACGTAAAGTTAATATGCATTTGAATGAAGGAACGGGAAGTTTGAGGAAAAGTCATTTTTGTATTTTCATATGACACAGCACAGCACCACACATTTTTTAAATCGTGGCTTTCAGTGGGAAGAAGGAGGACGTGCTCTGGGTACAAACGAATGCAAAGCCACGATTATGATTATGATAGCAATTTGCTTGAATTGAATTGAAACAAAAAAAATAAAAATTTTGTAATTGGATTGGAATGTACCTTACTATCTTTTCTCTTTGCATTAAGAAACGCTAATTTTGATTTTTCTTAATTTTACGTAGGTTGTTATTGTTGCTGTTGCCCAACCGCATCTCACAGCAGTAGTGGCAGCAGTGGTAACAATATCTCTTCTCGCAAATCTTCTTCAAGCAAAAGTCGTAAGTCGACTTCGAGTGGTGTCGGCAGTAGCAATAACACGTCGAGCTCCTTGTTCACATCTTCAGACTGTGGCTCATCCTCAGCCGGAATGGGAAACAATGGTGGCTACTCGTCCTCAGCCCTGATTATGAAAATGATGCAAGAAAGTCAAGTAATGGTGGTGGCAGCGGCTCAAAAAATGTCTTGTGACTCGATGAACCCTTCCCCGATGGATGTGAGTGTTGGCGTGACGGCAAGTACGGGAACTGCCAACAACATTATCAACAGCGGAGGTGGGGGTAGCACCGGTCACCGGAAGTGGTTCGTTGGCGACAACTTAGGGACTTCCTCTATCGGCAGATGGTTTCAAGTTTGACATTTACTAGGGAATTAAAAATATCTATTTAACCATAAAAAGTATTAATGGGAAGATAAAATCGAATTTTTACATACCTAACTAACGCCATATCTCAGGACGAGATATTGGTTTTGAGCGAGGTGTGGCATGCACACAAAGTGAATAAATATCAAAACGTTTCAATTTTCACTGCAAAGGAATGGAAGTGCTGAACTCAACATCAGAATGGGAATGAGTAGGATTACATGAAAATGTATTTAAGAATGAGTATTATCCGTGAGCAATTTATTTTACTGACTCAGAATATCGCGAAAGTTTAGGTACGCCTAGGTTTACTACTACTGCATCTGTAATTCTCTAGCCGCTGCTATACTTTTACCTCATGTTTAGCGATGTTACAGAACTGCTGCTCCGTTTTACAGTTAGATGGTTAGTCATACGTACCTCACTCATTCGTACACGTTTGTCAAGTTTTGAACTCCATTTGGCGTTGGCGAAATAAGATAGATGTCGGATGATAAGGATAATTAAGTAAACGATTGTTGCATTAACTGAGGCTAGATTCAAGGCAAGTTGACTGACGTAAAAACCAAACTCAAAATTGTGTTGAAGATAAGGAGAAGTGAATGTCGATAAGTTTGGACTTTATATACAGAAAAAATCTACAAGACGCACATTTAGGAACTTTAGAAAACTACATAATGCATCTCAATAGATATTTAACATTATTGGTAGGGTAAACGAAATGGAATTGAATAGTGTAGAAATGCAGATTACACGCTGTGGTTTGAGCATTTGTACATAAAGTTCCTTTCTTTCATGATTCATTGTAAACAGTTTGGAAATGCTTATGATTATCATTTATAGTTAGCTTGATTTTTATGTATTCAAATAGTTTGCAAAATCTGCAAATATGATTTTACATATTAATATGGAACTGGTAAAGTTGGTGGTGAAAAAATCTGTCGGAACCATCACCATATTTTAAAAATCACGTGATATATTTCTTAAGTTACACATTGCAACTTAAAGGAGTTGCTGCATTTTCTCAGTGAAGCATTTTAGTTACAGTCATCATTTCACTGTAAAAATAAGTCCTGTAAATATTTGTATTGTAAACACTTGCACAAACATTACACGTTTAAGTTATATCCTTTAAACCTCATTTAGGGGAATTCACCCATAAACTCAACACGGAGCAATTTGAGGCAAAAAGATTGTCCAACGATTGTCTTTGGTGTTTTGTGGCAATCCAACTGCGCTTATTAAAGACATTTTGCATTCATTATTTAACATTAGATTTTACTTCGATATTCATTAAATTATTTATAATCATTCGCGGATTTTTTTCTCAATTACTGATGTTCATGATTAGTTAAGCAAACAGTAGCTTTAGGAAGTTTAGACTAGTGTAAAAATTTAGTTGTGTAATTGAAAGTTACTATATTATGTGCTTATCGATTTTTTGTATTTAATAAATAAGTACATGGAAAGGTTAGAATCGTAAAGACTGATAATTTATATGAACGATCTAAAAGCATAATATAAATTACGTTAGAGAAGGAAACCTCCTACCTAATTAATTTATAAATACTTTTACGTCATGTGGTCATGCGTAAACCTTGTCGATGTCAATGTCAATACCATAATCAATTTTCTACTTTTTTGCCTGGAGAAAAGAGTAAACCGATTCAGGCGGACCTCCAGACGCCAGACATAAAAAGGTCAGACGTTAGAAGAAGAATGAGCATCAAATCTAGTTTCAAGGCGGTTTTCGCCTATTCCCGTTATTGTTCTCACAACCTTTTAAAAATAAAAACTTGGTTCACTGTTTAATTTTCATGGACAAATTGTTTTATATAAAATATAAACACTGCCAGAAAAATTGGCGTAGCTTTAGTGTTAAATGATGCAAATGTGGCATTTAAAAGGTAGACTCCCTTTTTAAATGACCATTGTTACTGACTTGGAAAAGTTCGCTTGAATCTTATTGTTCAATCATCTTTTGTTCATCGTTATTTTATTGTGTTCTGATTTGTGTTGTACTATCCCATTACAATACAATTAAAAATAAGTGTAGGTTTTAAGTAATACGTAAACTACGTAATTAGATATAGCGAAAGTACTGTAAGAGACCATTAACTTAAATGGTCGATCTTGCATAAAATGATAAATAAATAATGTTACACAGAATAAAGGTAAAAGAGCAACTCCTGTACTAAATTGTGTACTTCATCGTATGTACTATGTACTAAATACTAATCCTAATCATGATTACCAGATAGAGAAATATTGTAAGTTATAAGTAACTATACAACAGACAGAACCTTTATGTAATAATAATAAAACGAAAAGGGGCAAGAAGAATGCATCAGATGTGCATGCCTATGTTTGTAATAATACCTACCTTAATCCTTACCTTTACAATAATAGGTTTTGAATTGTTCAATTTGGAGAAAAAATATTAAACGAAAAAGAAAGATTGAATCGCAACTTAATCTCTCTTCGCGTGTTGTTATTAATACTCATAAAATCGTACAAAGTTACACTTTATCATCCATTATTTTTATTTTTGGAACTCCCTTTTTGTTCCGACGCATACAATATGGTTACCTATCTAAAATATCGATTTACTTCGGTTATTCCACTATCATCATCATTGGTCGTTATTAAGAGAGGGTTTCCAAATTCCCTTCACTTTACATGAAATTATTTGACGTTTTCAGCCGGACTTTCCTGTAAAGAAGAAACTGTCAGAAACACATTTTTAATGGAAATTGGAACCGGAATTCTTTCTTTAACGAAAGCCAAGTGGTTTGTATCTTTTTACAAGAAATCTTGACGTGCAGTAACTATTCGCTTTACATCCCAATTTTCATGAAAAAATGTGTTTCGATAGTACACTCATGTGTACATAATGTGTTCTGTGTACATTGACATTTTACATTCTTTCGTTCATTACAGTACCAGCAGGTATTATTGTAGCAGTGTTGTAGCGCGTTACATAACTCACTGTCTGCTGGGCTCTCCTTCGTACTTCTTACCTTGTGACAAGCTTCGTAGGATGTGAGTCTTTAATTTTTAACACACTGCCTCTCTACTCACTCACAAAACGCTGCTGCTCACAAAGACTACGTTTCTACTTGCATAGAGCTGATTCACAGCGAGTCTGAATCGAAGAAAAGAAACTTTTCAGCAGAGTCGAACAAGAAGACAAGTTTAATAATTTTTTACGAACACACGTTATTATATATCTTTGAAAACATTGTTACGTCTCTTGCTACTTCGTATAATAATGTTACATTATATAATAGTAGGAAGACAAGTAGACAACAATAAAAAGCTCTCTCTCACTCACTTCTTCCCTTCTTCATCTTTTCTTTCTTGTGGCTATGACTCTTCTTACTCCTCTATGGGCTCACAACATAATCGTTATCATCATCAACAGCAGCATCAGCTTCAACGTGATTCCCAAGTATTACGAAGCAATTTATGCACTTCTCTTTTTTCTCTCTGCATCATGCATGCCTTGTCATGCCTACAACTTTCTTCTCTGAACTGAGCGCAGCTCCCCTCTTCTCCGTATACCCCGGTTCTGCTGAACTTTTCATACCTATAAATTCCTCTGACAGTGCAAGCAGTTAAACAATGGAATAATGCCTTCCTCGAATACATACTTTCAGAATTCGTATTGCATTAAAATATTATTCTTTTGCGTTTCCCAGCAGCGTCCACACACTTTGTCATAAGTATGTGCATAATTATCTCCTCTCCTTTCAGTGCAGCACAGTCCCACTTTTTTCACGAATTTCAAAACTCATATATCATCTTATAGGGCGCCGCAGAGAACGGTGAAATCGTTAGTCGGTGACTGCATCATCGTGGATGACAGAACAATGTGAATAAAAATAAAGGTAAAAAACGGGAGAGTGAGAGACAGGAAACTGTGCAGTGCATATTTGCTTATATTTCAAAGTGATAAATTTGCTTCTTTGAAAATCTTATCGTTGCTTGCACATTACGCAGAAGCTTTTTTGCTGATTGATTGCGTGGAAATGGAATCCACGATTGCTTTTGGGATGTCATTACCAAAGTGTAGTTACTTTGGTTTTGGTCTCTCACCTTTTTTTCTTGGCAAAGATGGTCGTAAAATATGAATGCCATCATTATGGTGGCGATAATAAAAAACGTGCGGAAACGAATAATTTCCGTTTATACAAACACTGGAGACGAAACAAAATATGGCAAGAAGTGGCAGATCCTTCTTACAATAAAATGGTGGTGATCCTTCCAGCTCCAGCACCGTTCCCGTTGATGATGTCCATAAAAAAGTGTGAGGTTGTTTGGAGCGACATAAAAATTATGAAAGAAGTTTTTAACGAACCGTTCGCTGGCGTTTTTCAAGTACAAGTACAGTACATAAAGAATCTATGTAGTGTGTAACGACAAAGCCAGCTCTATAGTCGAAATGTTTTTCTCTGCTTATTATTGCTGGCAGAGAAATCAAAAGCAACAAAGTTTACACTTTTCTTCAATGCTCTTTTCACATTACCATCTTTATGCTCCGTGTAATATTATACAATGATTTAATGTGGTGGTTGGTGGTGCAGTGTGGCTACAACGTATATCTCTGTTTACACCAACAAAGACATAGTTTCAGAATTTAACACTGCACATCTATTTCGATTTCTTTGCTCACATCGCATCGCTTCGTTTTGCAGCTCTCCTTATCCCTTTCTTTCACACAATTGTTATTAAACACTAGTCGTCGCGTATAGTTGTGGAGTGGAGAGTAACATGAGAGGTGCAATAAAAAGTACGATTTCTTTGTTCCCCAGCTGCGCTGCGGTGTGGATTATTTGTGAGCTGTTTAGTGAAGCGAGACTCTTATTTGCATTTCCATGTGTGTATCTTTTCTTCTGTGACTCGCTCGAATCTTCTCATCTAATCATCAGCAGCAGACCACCGCTCCGCTCAAGTTCAGCCAGCTACAAAAATTGTGGGGAGAGATGGATATGCGTAATAATGCTATCAGCTCTCATCATTCATTATCCTCCTGGCTTTTCGACGCGCCTGACTTATCTAAAGATGAAAGACAAATAACAATTTTGCATCGACTGGCCTTGTCAGAAAAAGGAGATGACACATGATTTGATGATTCGCTAGAATATGTCCAGATAACCTTGTTAAATTTACCAGCACTACCCAGCAACTGTACTCGATAATTCATTATAATATTTTACTAATTTGTTAGATACTTACTATATGCTTTACATTGAGTGGAGCTTTTAATTAAAAACCTCTTCACAATTCTTAACAACTTATCACATTTTTCTGTTTTTGAAATGAGGCAAAACAACAGAATAAAATGTATTACGCAAAGGAACTTGGCAGACTAATGCAAGCAAGGTTTCTTTTAGGGTCATTTAAAATTGAGAAGCTCCACGTAAAATAATGTTTTATTTATGCGATGTGCTTAGTTTAGTATTTTTCCGTTTTGTCCTATTTATTTAGCTGTTACTTTCAAAAACGATTGAAGTTATTATAATATTGTTCATGCATGCCTTGCAGTCTTACATTTGATACGGTGAAATTCGTGTCAGATGTGTGTGTGTACAAAGCGTACAGTTACAATATAATATTACAACCGATGTGACTGGAATTGTTAGTGATGATGCAGGGAAGGCTCAGTGGGGAAAGTGATATCGACGCAGGAGAGTTTAGATAGAATTCATGAATGCAAGCAAGGCAGAGGCAGAGCTGGCAGTTGGGCACTAGAAAAGAAAAATGGGCAAACCAGAAGAAGATGAGAGAGACAGGCATTCGACGGAACTGTGAACAAAGGAATAAATAAAAAGGAGAGTAAAATCGACAGAGGAATGGTGGCAAGCAAATAGGAATGAGAGAAAAGAGAAAATGGCATGAGTGGTGTGTGGTTGTTGTTGGTGGTGGTCTTCTCCCAGTGGACGTTTTGCTGGGATATTTATCAGTGGGGCAAGTAGACGGGAAAAAGCGGAGAGCCTTGAGATTTTCTCTCCATTGCATTTTACTGTAGCATTGTAGCCACATCCACTCTACAGTTTGTGCTCATATATTTAAGTATATTTCGCCCGCTCTGCCCTTCTTGCTCAGTTGTAACTTTTCTGGTGAAAATAAGTGGAATCAAAGATGAGAGGGGGAATAAGGGATCTCCACGCACCACTACTTCCCCGCCGCTCCTGGCACTGNAATAAGGGATCTCCACGCACCACTACTTCCCCGCCGCTCCTGGCACTGATGATAAGCCAACTTAACGTGTATTATGTGGAATTACTTGCTTGCTTCCCTTACTACAGATATGACCAGACTTCCAATTTTGATTAAAAGCAAATCAGACTTTTTTTCAAATAAAACACTACATGGAATTTTTTATAGTTTTCTCCTTTGGTGGAAAAGAAAAAAATGAGCACGTTCGATTTTTTTGGCTCAGCTTTATGTCGTTGTAATGAGCTCGATTGAGAAGTGGCTGGTGTGCCTACTTTAATATTATTTAGGCACAGCTTAAATTATCAAGCAGGACAAGGTCGTTTCTCTATCCTGCTTTGCACAGCATCACACACTTGAGTCTTTCTCAAGGAAGAAGGCAGAGAGGAAGAAAATGGAAACGGAGCAAAGGAAAAGGATGATGGGCTTGTTTGCCAGTGCATGCATGGAAAACATAAAACGCTGCTGCTGTATGGCTCTTCGGCACTTTTATTACGACATACATTTTCCCTGGCACAACAACTATGAACCATGCATCCTTATTACTTACATATTGGATGTGTGCTTACTTAGTTTTCACTGGAAAACTTCATCCTCATTTTCTTCTTTCCTCCATGATCCACACACCTTGATAAGAGTGGTGTTTGAACAAGCTTTTCGCTTTGAGTTTGAATGTTTCCCCTTTTCCCTTTCGCCTTCTTATAATCTTCAAATACATGCACATTTTACAAAATGCGCTTCAAAAAGAATACATCTCTGCTTTGCGTGGCTGCAATACACACTACCTATTTTACTCTCAAGTGATGGGATGGCGATGAAGAGAAAAATAGCGAGAAAAAGAGTTTCGTCTCATAATAACATAACCGTCACATCACGTTCCCACTTCCTTCTTCAGACCACAGTCCAGCATCGGAACCGACGAACAAAGAGAGTGAATTTGTAGAATGGAGCGAGGCATTCACCAGCGTAAAGTTCAGTCGTTGATATACCCTTTAACTTTGGCAAAATAAGCCATTTTTCTCGGGAAACCAACTATTCCACTAGTCTGAAGGTATTATAAATAAGTATGTGCATTTTTGATAGGGGGACCTTCGCTTCAGGTATATGTTCGGTTTCACCGGAATCTAAGGTTCCCAAGAAGATTGTTTGGCTGGAAGAGAAGCTTTCTCTAGAAGTACGAGGAATGAATGAATAGATGCAGATTCGTAAGATTCGTAAGTATTTTTATATATTACTTTTTTGATGATACGGCATCAGAATGGTGGAGTAGCACTTTTTCTTCGCTGACTGACTGGAGAGGATTCATGTGCTACACGAGAAAATGCATGCATGTCGCTTTTCCTTTTTACTTTCTTCGGCAGAAGTAGTTTTTCGCTTTTAGAAAGAGATATCCAAAAGATAGAAGAGGACACGAGGAGCAATAAAAGGGAACACGGTTAGTTTCCCACTTTTCCTACTTTCTCTACTACACACAGTGGTTTCAAAGGTATCAGAAGGGAATGCATTCGCTTTTAGAAAGAGATATCCAAAAGATAGGAGAGGACACGAGGAGCAATAAAAGGGAACACGGTTAGTTTCCCACTTTTCCTACTTTCTCTACTACACACAGTGGTTTCAAAGGTATCAGAAGGGAATGCCAATGCTGCTGCAGACAAGAAAAGAAACCCACACGTAGAAAAGGTAACTGCCTACATTACACTATATAAGCACAGAGACAACAAGATGGCAGCTGGAGAATAATGTATTAGTGTTGGGTATAATAATGCCTACGAGCTTATCTTATAAGCATTTCATTCTACATCGCTTCACTCCCAGCATCATCATCAGCACCATCACGTTATGGCCATGCAGCCTAAAAACTAATATAGTCAAGAAAGAAGCTGTGGAAGAAGTAGTTAGTCCCCCTCCAGAGAACAGAACATAGAAGAAATGAAAAGAAAGAGAAAAGTGTGAATAGAAGAGGAGCAAAGAAAAGACTATAATGTATTGATTAGTTACTTTAATACAAACTCATGCTACTACTACAAACTACATTTTGCTTCCATTCAACTTACACGTCGTTATAAAACGCTTCCAATTTCTCCAGTGATGGAAACTTGAGAAATTAGCCGTTAGGAGGTGGTCAACAGTTGCCAGTTATACAATAATTACAATGAATGCAACAACGGTACAAAAGTACGAACCAATTCCGTTCTAAGACGGCTTTGTCGTATCAGAGTTGTATTTGTTTTTCCTTTGCTTTTGTTCTGCTCTTTTTTATGTTATTGTTTTTCATAAATATGCAGTCGGTTACTTACGGACTGCCCACTTTTCCCAGCCAGTGAAAATGATGCAAGATAATAGGTACATAGCATGAAATAAGCCAACAATGTACATGACGTTTGCACATGTTTGCACATGATCATCGTGTGTTTACGCTCGCTCTTTTATTACTTATATTTAACATTCGTAAATGATAACCATTTTTTATTGCACAACACCAACGTGAAAAAATAAGCGTAAAGTAAAAACATGTTTTTCTTTTCAAGTCTGAGTATTTGGGAAAGAAATTTCCATCCGTCGCAATAATTAGCATAGTTCCTTTTCTATCATCGCCTGAGTCTCAAACGAAGTGAAGGAGGAAACAAGCAAAAAAATCTACATGTCATGATGTCGTCCCAAAAATAGCAACTATTTTTCAGTGCTTTTGTTGCTGCTTCGTTTCTTTTCATGAATGATGATCAATAATATGTCGTAGGAAGCTGCTTATCATTCTTCGGCATGGCACGCTCGTTGCTCAATCATTTCCCCGTTCTGGCAGCACAACTGCAGAACTCTTCTGATGATTCTGTTTCGTATATGCGGTTGCTCCTCAACTCGTCATTATCGTCGGAGAAGGCACAACAAAGACAAAGACCATTGAAATTCCATTCCGTGATGATGTTGCTGACGATAATGCGTGCGTTGCCTGTTTCCATGCTTCTTTTTACTGCACTTTGTTTCTTTTGCTACGGGCTACATTGCTTTTGCAGAGCCTATGACGTTGGAGTGGAATTGATCTTCTACCAACTCTGGCGTTGGGGATGCATGGAGGATGCTAAAACTCCTCCAAGCAAAGCTCTGCTATAAAATACTGACAAAGGGAATACATGTGTGGGGAAACGGAGGCAGGCAAAGCAACAACGAAATGTAATTAATGACGAAGGAACAAAAAATAGAAGAAGGAGTGGAGAAAAGGATATTATTATGGCGTCTCTCTTGCAATCTAGCCTCAGTTTTCTTGATATATAGGAAAGTGAAAATTACACAGGGAAATGTGTATATGAAAACATCGAAGAGCGTCATCATAACTGCAAGTAATATGAATGGCGTTTCCTCATTCCACCTCCTCCTCCTCCAGTTGCTCCGTTCTGCAAATTAGTAAAATTGGGAGCGACAACGACGGAACCGGAATTTGTCACAGGGGAGCTGCCCAGCTATTTGGAAAAGAATGAAAATGTATACAGTTATAATACTGTAGACGTAATAGCAAATATTCAATCTGAATTACCAACGAGTATAATAAGGTGAAGTCTTCCCTGGTTTTGATTTTCTATCTCATACAAAGTTAATCTAAAAAGTGGCTCCTAGACTTCTTTTTCAGAGCATCTTTTCCTTGCAGCGATGTTCAGCGGAGAAAGGGGAAATCAAAGAAATTTTTGAATGAGTCTTATAGTTCAACGAAATGAAACGAATTTTCTTCACCCTTTTTATTCTTTCAGTGAGAGTGAAATGGTAATAATGAATTTTATTTATCATGAAGTCACGATATTCAGAGACATTCATATTTTAGATTTGAAATGAGGTCTGCATATTGTTGAAACCTGTGCAACCCTCTTAGCAGAAACTCACAGAGATATATTGCTAAAGCATGAATGAAAAACGGCGCATTTTAAATATCCG
>VYYJ01003622.1:0-16000 GCA_021029165.1 Cyphoderus albinus
GAGAAGGGAGAAGCGAGAATGGCGGCGCTGAAGGCGACGGGGGTCGAGAATGACTTTGGAGAGTTGCTGGCACAAGGGACGTGCAGGTGCTCCTTGGAGAAGGTCATCTGCCACAATGTTCACCTCCCAGACCTCAAGGCTTTCCCACCGGACATACAATTCTTGTAAGAAAGACCTCTCTTCCTCTCATGACACCATTATAGTGTCAAAATGTGAAAAGTTTGTGTGCAATCCAATTTATGCTTTTCAAAATAACTGCGTTACGATGACGCAGGCGAAACTCCTTATCTACTTAGGATATACACCATCTCTCGTATGTGTCATGTTATGATATCATTTAGCATTACATAGATTAAGATGTCATTCACTTTCACCGTGCTGCCTTTCCGTAGCTTTCTCCTTGCACTCTTGTCGACTATTATTACTATTCCCCTTGCTTGTCCAAATTAATCATCTTGTAAGTAATCCTCTCGTCGTTAAAAGTTGAAGATAAACTTGAGCTCAGACCATCTCCCGGTGGAATTGTTGGCTAGCTATCCATCTCCATTCCCTCTTCCAAATTATTTCTCAAGGAGGAAACCCAGAGAATAAATCACTCATCATCATAGAGCCTCAGAGCCTCACATTTATTATTTGTATTACTACTGCTGCCTCCTTAGGAGATTCATTTTCTTGTTATTGTCAGACTTTACTCTGAGGAGTATAACTCGCCTTTCTTAAGTTGATATTAAAATTATGTACTTTCTTTGGGTAAAAATGTGTTCTGTGGAACAAGGAACTGTCAGTTGCCAAACAAATTGTGCACCACTTTTCTTCTTTTTTAAAAACCTAAATTAGACACGTTACCATCATCTCTTTAATTTTTCCTCTCTGGTGACTCATCCCAAAGAGTTCTGGGAAAAGATGTCCATAATGCACTTAGAAGGTAGGTCATCAGCGTAATAAATGCTGCTGTCACTTTTCATGTTTCACATATTTCAAAACTCATTGGGGATTTAAAGAACATAACCGACCGAGATAAGTACTGTGGTTTGATGGTTCTGGACTTACTATTGCGCTTTTTTACTCTATTAAAAATTGTCCATATCGTTTCAAAAATAAAAATGAAACCAATCTAAACGGCAGCCATTAGAAGTGCTGTAACTAGTTAGCAAATGATATATGCAAGACGAATTTTGATTTTGATGTTAATATGTAAAACAACTATTTAAATCTATATTCATAAATACAATTTGAGTATTGATATGTACATACTTAAAAACACCCATACACCCACACTCCCTTATACTTGTGAAGTTTATATAATCAAATTCAGAACTTATCAAACTCAGATAGTTATAAACCATCAGAATTAAAAATCAAAGGTATTTGTATTATCTTTTATTTGGTCATGTCAAAGTTGATGCTGTCTCAAAAATGTGGGACAGCACCAGCAGTCAACTCAAGATGTAGACCATTTTAAGCTTAGTGATGCTGTCTCAAAATCAGTGAGACTGTCTACCCACAGAGTATCAACCAAGCGATTAACTGTCCGCCTTCTTTTTCCTTACCTACATTTACTCAGTAGAAGCGTCATAAGGCATATAGTGATTACCGAGGAGCCAATCAAAGATGACAATGTGAAAGAAACGACGAATTAAAACCACCCCTACATTAACTTTGGTTTAGTCAAAAGTAGCTATTTCAGTTCAATGGCCTTCAACCCATGACCAAAATTACATTGAAAGTAAAGCACTCTCCGAGGAGGGACTGGTACTTCAAAGAGCAAGACTTAGAGAAAACAAATTTCCTTCTACTACCATGAAAAAACGACGAGAGTTGCACAATTGCGGACTTTTCTACAAAACAAAGAACAAATACTGGTTTAAAAGTTCAAATCCTATAATTGACTAGTGAAAATTTCCCATGAAATTAAAGTAGGTACAGAAGTTCGAGTAAATGTCGCAACGAAGTCGGAGAAAGGTTAATATGTGCATCTAAATTTCAACATTCCCTTTATCTTTAGCGCAGCATCAGGTTTCTCTCCGAAACTAAATTTAGTTGTGGATTGCTTTTCCAATCCTGATTACCATAATTCATTGTTTATTTTTTGCTGTGCCTCCAACTTTAGAACTACAATTATATAAAATTGGCTCGCTAGCATATCTCAAAATGGTAGTTCTGAGTTCTGAAAGAGATGGCATTCAGCAAATTAAAATGTTTTAATTTTGTAGCAGAAGAATTTGAAGTGACATTCAGCTAGCGACGAAACAAGTGAAACGTTGAGTTTCTAGTTTCTGAATTGCATATTTAATGTCTTTCTAATACAAGATTACACAATGAAAGTAAGATACTTTCTTTCCTGCGACCTTTCGTTTCAATTCGACCAGTAAGAGCACTAGTATCAGTTAAGAAATTTACTGTTATTACAAGTCAATCAATGCAATAGTAGTACTCTCGTGGTTGCAATTTGTACAGTGGGATTGCAGGCAATGGAAGTTGAAATCACTTCGTAAATCCACAATTTCACATAAAAGTGAACGCACGAACGATTCATTTAATAGCTTCCTTTCCAACGGCTCCCGTTCATTCTTGTCATTTCTAGAGTATCATGCTCACTGATAGAGGCTTTACATTAAAGTAGGCATTGCACACTGGAGTTCCATTCTTTCCTACTTTTAGTAGGCGGCTGGCAGTGCAGAAGAGTCAAAAGAAAATGATTTTGGTAAAATGGTATCTGAAGGCACCTGTCTACAAAAATGTACATTGTACTGATATGAGTCTTCTTTGGAAGTTAGAACGATTATTCCGTACGCTGCGGTCACCAGTTAATTAGGAATAATCAACTTTATTAGAATGCTTATTAGGCATCTACAGTTTTACCCTTATCCGTTGTTGGTTAAAAGATATCTGAAGATTCTGTACTTTCACCGAGTACTTAACCGCACATTTGCCATATCTTGTGTCTTGGTCTACCGAATCTGAGAATACGAGACTGAAAATATTTTATAACTAAAGCTGTGTTCTCTTCGCAGAGTAATGCATGGCATTGTGAATTCTTAGTTAGATATGAGGTTGTTAGCTTCTTGTTCAAGTTGATTGATCCTTTGGGTAATTTCTTTTGTGATCGTCTCTTTCGTGTGTGTGGTAGCGAAGAAAGATAGAACAAAAAATCTAATGTAACTGACAGTTATGAGAGACAATGTCTTGAATTGTGATGGGAAATGAGAAAGTCAAGGAAAGATTGATTCGCCTTGGTTTGCGTTTACTACCGTTGCAATGCACACGTGTCTAATTAAATTAGTCTGTGTAATAGATTTACGGTATCTTTCTTCACACAATCACACATAATTTAATTAATTGCTTGCTTTTTCATTCTACTGGAAAGCGAGTTACACGAGTGGTTTCAATCACTCTTTTCTGATTCGTTCTTTTTGATGACTGAAAGTGCCGATAACAAGCAAACAAAAGGAGAAAATAAAAATGATCAAAAATATGATAACCATATGAATGACAAATAACGGAAGTAATATTATTTATATGATACCTCGGCTTCAATGGCTTTTTATACCCAACGTCACTCACTTTGTATCAGAAACGAATTGGATTTGACTATTCTTTTGATCCTAATATTTCATAGAGGTGAATAGGTGGATGAGAAGTTTTGCACATCGTAGGCAAGCGGGGAACTTTTCTCCTACTCGAAATCCAATATTTATTATGTTTTTACCTCTCAAGCGCAGTTTACGTTTTGATAAAAGGACTGTCGGACCAAAAAGCTTTATAACAACTTGGATAGTTTTTCTGTTTTCAAAGATATAGTGTGATGCGTTATTGCGGTATTTATGTAGCATTTTGATACGTTTGAATGTTTGTTTTTGTTAAACATTTCAAAAGAATGTTTTGTAAATCATTTAACTGCCAAATGTACCTATTGATACAGGGATCTGAGTGGGAGCAAGATTGACAATTTGGAGTTTCCAACTGGACAATTTTATAGCCTTCAAACCTTGTACGTAACAAATAAATAGGACAAAAAATTGAATTTAAGTACTTAAGTAAATTGGTAACTGACTTTTATCTTTTTAAAAGCATGAGTTTTAAAGTCTCGGTTTTGATTTTGATGTGAGTGAATCCAGTGTGCTTTTTATGTACAGTATGTATCCACTGGAGTTTGCAATGACACAAATGGGGGAAATGACCGATGGCTCTTTGAAGAGAGGAAACGATTAGACAGACATGGAATGGTATAAGCATTGTTCACTTTGACCCTTTTTAGAATGATGATGAGAGGATGTAGGCATGCATGTAAGTGGGTCAGTGAAATGACGTCTGGGCCGGGAATGCAAAAGGGTAGTTATATTTTTTACCGTTTTGCATTTCCGGTCCAGAGGTCACAAAAGGTCATAAGGTTACAGTGACCAGAACGCTTATACTATTGGACGTCCAATCACTTCATCTCTTCAAAGAGCCATCGGCCGTTTCCCCTATTTGTCGTTCCCGAGTTATAATAAAAAGTGTAATCACAAACTCCAGTTAATACATACTGTAATGAGGAGAGTGCAAATTGAGCAAAAACATTGGTGCGTTGCAACCTCCAAATATAAGAGAAATGTGTACAAAATAAGCTAAAATGAACTGGAAATTGATTTATTTTCAGGGTTCTTTCGACTTGCTCTATAGAAGAAGTGACAACATCTACGTTTTCAACCCTTACCGGTCTGAGAATTTTGTAAGATTTTCTGTACAAGATCCTATTCCAATAGTTACTGTAGACTACAGTCTGTAGTCGCGAGACGCTATGTAGGCGTCGTTGAAATTTGGATGACACAGCAGGACAGAAAACTCGGGAAAAAATGCTAAAATAAGAAATCACTATTTTTTTTCTCTCATCAGACATTTAACGGGCAATCAACTACAGAGAATCCCGCCATCCACCTTCAGTGGAAACAGTAACTTGAGCAAATTATTCCTTGGTCACAACCAACTGGAGACACTGGACTCGCAAAGTTTTCACGGTCTTCCAACTCTCGAATATCTGTAATCATATTTTTCTCGTTTCTGCCTAACTGCTTTGTAATATAAGCTCTATTATAGATACATTACATTACGTCATACTCACACTCTATCAGAAAATACAAATCGGAGTAAAATAGAGATAAAGAGAACTGTTATCATTGAAGCCAAACTTTTCCCAGCATTTTCCCAATAATGGCCCTTTTCAAAAGAAGGATATAGAAATAGAAACTGCAGTAGTAAACATTCTGGGAAAATAATTTTAGTTCAGCTTAATTCTAACAGTGAGGATAGAACCGTACCCATTTCATCATGCTTGCTTTTCCAAGCCAGCCTTAGGCCGTAAGTATTATTAATCTAAATTTTTGACTCCACGTGTTTCAGTGACCTGAGAAAAAATCGCTTAACCGGTGAGGAGTCAGCCGTGTTCGAGTCTCTTTCATCACTGCGTATTCTGTAAGTTTTATAAATTGGTGTTTGTCTCACTTCTTGCATAAAATTCTCCCTGCTTCTGTCTTTAGCATCCATGTTCACATGTTTCTTCACAGGCACCTGAGTTTTAATGAGATTCGTAGTATCCACAAGGACTTCCTCAAAGGTCTTTCGCAGCTCGAAATGCTGAGTTTAACTAAAAATAAAGTCTCATCAGTAGCTCTGGAAGCTCTCAACCATGTACCACTTCTCAAACATTTGTAAGAATTATTGTCATTACAATTACTCATGTGAAATTATTCTTGTAGCATCAATTTTTAAATCGTAATCATTGCATTTGAGCAGTTGTGATTTAAAATGGTTTGATATTCGCTACAACGCAGAAATGTGAGTGGTCTTTAGACAATATGATAAGTATCTGAATTTTATATTCTCTGGTTTCAGATATCTTTCGTACAACCGTCTGTCTGTTCTGGAGGGTGGAATGTTTTGCAATCTTCACGGTCTTCTAAATTTGTACGTAATTTGCTACCTTTTTAAAATTAGTTTTAGTTTTTCAAATACACATAAGCTTAGCTTAGTGATATTTGGCTTCGATATAAACATATGTATTTTTACGTTTTCAATCCTCAGTTCATCAAAAGCACTGTAATAAAAGCTTCGTTTTCATTTACATTTATATTCAGTTTAATAAAGCAAAAGGAAATCGTCAAACTCCTTCTTGAAGGATTTTTGATAATATTTTCTTTCTGCGTTCTTTAATAGCACATGAAGCAAAGTGGCAGAATAGTTTACCTATTCTATCCATAAGTGAAATGGAATGATAGCCTATTCTTTATACTGAAAAATATGATCTTCGTAATCGCCTAATATATTTTACTTTTGCGCGAGAAAAAATACTTCCCTCTTCCCACTCAATTTTCTGTTTGGAAAGTTGAAAATCAGCATAAAGCTCTAGACTCGAGAGAAGATATGAAAGAAATGACCTTAATATGTTCCCTAACAAATGAAATGAAAATATTTTGGTGGCTCCTCCATGCACTCGAGACCAACACTCATGCAACACACCGCCAGAAATTCTGTTTCTGTCCATTTTCCCTTCAACAATAAGTGAAAGAAAAATGGACGA
Organism: Cyphoderus albinus; assembly: GCA_021029165.1. Lineage (NCBI taxonomy): Eukaryota > Metazoa > Arthropoda > Collembola > Entomobryomorpha > Paronellidae > Cyphoderus > Cyphoderus albinus. Next base: position 6,557 of record VYYJ01003622.1, read on the forward strand.
AGCAAATTTCTGAGCGCATTTTAAAAGCGGCGTGTTTTTCAGCCTGGTCACCACTCATCTTTGTCAGAGAGAGTTCCACTGAACTGCCAACGAACCAGCATCCAAGGACTTTTTCATTTTCAAGGAATGCAGATTGCCACGAGTTGTACGAATGAACTTGGAAAAATGTTGAAAAGCATGAGCATCGCTGCGAGGAAAAAGTAACAGTCCCTATTATTATTTATAAGACCTCAGCTGAGTTATCATCTAATGCACCATAATTGAGATTAAAAATGTACCGCTAGACGGAAAGTTTTTGTAGGAACAAACAGAGGAAAAAATCATTTCACGTAAGAGCAAGGAAAGCATTTGAAAAATTGAATTTCTACTCACGAAAGACATGCTTGACCACTTGTTCTCAACTCCAGAATCTTTTCAAGGGCAGCAAATAAGTAGAGTGAAAAACAGCAAGCATGTCTAAAGCAACTGTCTGTATAAAGAATTGGCTAAACAATTTCTGTACCATAACAGATTGTATTTAAGTCGACTTAAAGCCCGGAAGCTCTTATAACTAATTGATTATGTTAATTTACGGTTTCGTAAAATCCACGTTTTAAATTTTATCTTGACTAAAATCATTAGCCATTGGAAATTGTGATAAAGATATTAAGCAAAGAAAATTCAAACAATTTAAGAAATACTAATGGTTTAAAAAGTTCATAATGCCCCTAATTCTTACAATTCCATTTCTTTTGATACTATTAAATATTCGTGCTTTTTAGGAACTTGAACGATAATGGAATAAGACGAATCGAACCCGGAGCCTTTGACTGCCTGGATAGTCTACAATCATTGTAAGTCATTTTAATAATTACTTTATCTCAACTATTTCGCCCATCAGTAACAGAAATATGTTGAATGTATCTATTACTAATATGGGGTAACACAACACACGACGGCTATTTGAACAATCAAAAGTTGGAAATAATTTCCATAAGAATAGGAAGAAAAAGCCTTAATTTAAATCAGAGGGAAACTCGCATGATAACATCTATCTTTCTTTACTAGAAATGATAATTCAGCCACCCTGCTCCAATTCACTCAATTTCTTTTACATTTCTGTGAAAGGATACAAAGAAAAGGAGCAAAAAGCGGAAGCTGGCTAAGATGAAAGCATATGTGTAGTGGATGCAAATTTTGTATAATGATAGCGGAAAAGGAAATCACTGGAGCCATTTAAATTGCATATGTAGGGTACAGAACCGTAAAAGGAAGAGAGGATGTTGATGAGAAATCGATAAGCTACAAATTACCAAGTTTTTAATCCGACAACTGTTCCTCGACCGCCGCTTCTCCTATTCCACATCCACGCCCGCTGTTTTTCTACTGATATTCACATTCCTCCTTGAAACGAGCATTCTTCCACAATCTTGAATCAGATGGTGAAAGGAAAAAGTGAGGGGAATGAGAAGGACTCGTTTTCTCGGTACAAAATCTCCGTCATCAGTGTTGCATACTGATTCATCTTTTTATTGGCTTCTATTTAAATGCTCTCATGCAGCAACTACTTTCACATCGGCCACATTCAGGACACATTATCAAGAGCAAAAACTCACATGATTATGATAAAATTATACAAAATTTGTTTTTCTGGCAAGTTAGTTATTTATTACTAAATTTTCTCACAATCCTCTCAAAGTTCCCTTATTTGGAAAGATGAGAACAAAATGCTTTCCGACGGAGAATAAAAAGAAGGCGAAGCCAGAAACAGGCTGTCACATTTTGGAAACGGTAGGTGAGCTCATGAGAAAAACGGTGAATCTTTTGTACTGTTAAGTGAGGTAGTAAAAAGGTACGTGTACACACACACACACCTGCAGTTAGGTACATTCACTTCCTAGCACTTTATCCTCTTATACTGGCATGATTTAACTTTCCTCTTTTCACAGCCCACTACATTCTTTGTACTTCTCATTCGATATGAGAAAGGAGAAAATAATGGATACTTGAAATAGTTGAAAACATTGCACTAATGCCTTGAGACAAAAAGAAGAAAAGTGAAAAGGAATTTATACAGATTCGTTTGTGCTGGAGATAGCTATTGGAGTGGCCAAAATCATCGTGTTTAGGTAAATACAATGGAAGTATAGGTTTGAATGGAAAGGTAGGGATTTTGTGAAATACTGTTTTCTGATCCTCTTTCAAACTTGATCGAATGTAACCACAACGAAAGAGAAAGCTTTGTAACTTGTGGTGGTCGTGCTCTTCCAGTTTAGTGTGTTTACTGGTACTTACGAAACTTTTACATCAAAAAAACTAAGCAGACTTTCGTCATGTACAAATAAGGAAAATCATCGAAATGAAATGATAATGAGAGCGGGGACGTGGTAGTAGGAAAGCTACCTTTTTAAAAACATTTTTGTGGAGAAAAAAAAACGTTACACTAGATTTACACTATCCCGCTTTACAACAGGTTTGAATGTTAAATATCGTGGTACAAACGTGGTTTAACAAATTGTAAGTGAAAGCATGTAGCCGGAAATGGGTTTCATGGCACGTATATTATGTTTAGAGATGTATATTCGAAGGAAACCCGCTTCTCCTGTCCTTGAAGACTTTTATTTTGCATGCTAACAAGTTGGTTTAAGGACGGTTGCACACACTTTCTTTGCGTGTGTTACTTTCCCTAATGTTTATTATGCTACATGTTTATTATGTGTGCGCATTACATTGTATACAAACAGTCAAGGTAAGTAAATAAATACTTGTTGGCTGCCACATATATTTCAGGCTAAGTATATGCAGGGCAATAAAAATGCCAAAATGTGTATCAAGCGAGCACTAACAAAGAATTCCTTCACTTATTTGTTTTCCTAATGCATAGAATTCTGGAGAAGAATCCATTTCGCGAATTGCTCGATCAGATGAAAGAGGATGGCAAGACGAAAACCGCATGGGATCCGAGGCAACTTTTTCTCAATCTGACTAATCTTCAGCACATGTGAGGGACAAATTTTCTTATAATATTTTACTACTTATCGTCAGCTTTATCATAATTAAATTCTTAATTAATTTCACTATACATTTTAAACTTTTCTTCAGATATAGTATTGACTTATATCCATACTTAAAAGTTCATAGTTTATTATTATATTTCTTACATAGTAAAAAACTAAAGCAAATAGGTTAGAGCTAATGTTACATCACATCATTCCTAAAATAATGAGCCTATGCACCAGCATGACAATCATGATGGTCAGTCAGCGTAAATGGTTTTGCTTCCTTTAACTTCACGCTGGACGCTGTTAAATCCCATTAACGATGGACATATACAAACAACTAACTACCGTCCAGCGTTTCTACAGAGGCTTATTATTGTCATTTTTAAAGCTTTGTTTGCATTTGTAACTATTACACTTTTTCTGTTTTTATTTTGTTGCTCATATTGAATCATTTATCAGCATTAAACAGAGTGTTCACAAAAGCAACGTTGTACAAGTTTGCAGAGAAGGATGTTAGGTGCAAGAGCATATTTTTATTTGTTTGTTTTGCCTCATAAATTTATCCGGGTAATGAGAAGGAAATGTCACCGAAAGGGACCACTTAACAATCATTGTGATTACATCCCTGGCGTTTTCTTCATTGTTCAGTATTCAGTTTCTTGCTGCTGGCAAAGTCTTTTGCTGTTTAAGGGGGTGGTAAAGAGCATTTTATGGAACGATAGAAAATAATGTAAAGAAAGTTAAAGTTAGAAGTGTATAATAAAAATTAAGCTCTTTTTGATTTGTCAGGGCTTATAAAGTAGGAATTCAAACAACAATAATTTGTATAGAATTACTTATCTTTGTGTTCCGTCTGGATTTTCTCGTTTGTCTCATTTTCATTATTGTGTTTCAGTTATTTCGATGAATGGTGGATGTGTTGGTGGGCGCCACATGTGAGATCCTGCGAGCCGAAAGGAGACGGCATCTCCTCGGTCGACAATCTTTTGGACAACGCAATTCTCCGAGTTTGGTAGGGTGACTCACTAATTTTTATTTATTGCATAAACTCATCCATTCCGTATTCTCGAAGTAAAAGAAACAAAAATGTGTAGGATCAGCATCAGCTAGATTTTATTTTGCAAATTACGCCAACACAATATTCGGAGAAAGTAGCATTAAAATGGATTAGGGCTACGAAAAGCGAGTTTTCTTTTTTCCCTCTTCTCAGAATCACTTTGCACTCTGTTTCGCGGAAAATCATGTAATAATCCCGTTAAGAAGCTGATTGCTGATTTATGTAATAAAATCATAAGTATTTTTATTTCTCTTGTTTGTGCCTTCGCGAAGTGGTTGGGTGAATGAGGGCTCATTTCTTTTCACTCGGGTTTCTCACAAAAGAAGAAGTAGTACCTATAAAACTATTATCCCGTTAAGTCCAACACATCTTGACAATTTGTTCGAGTAGGGGCCTGAAAAGAAAGAGGATCGGGTGAAGAAAGAAAGCCATTACTTTTTAAGGTTATTTTATTTTGTTATGGTCGGTTGATATACCGAGAGCAAACAAATTTTGGCACTTTTAAGATCATCTCTTTTCTTCGACTTTCGCCAACTTTAGCCGGGAGTAGTTAATAAAATGTTTTTATCATCATCAGCACCACCAAATGACATTTTTTTCTGATAATTTCTTAAGAGCTGTTATGTGCATTCAATGTGTGTAGTGTAATGGGAACGGGTGATCTTTTTATTGTGAAATTTTATTGTGCAGCGTTTGGATCATGGGCTCGGTAGGCGTTGGAGGCAATATCTTTGTCATTATAAGTCGGTTGGTGATCCGGGAGAAGAATAAAGCTCATTCCTTCTACATTAAAAACTTGGCAATTGCTGACCTTCTCATGGGCCTATTCCTGATCTCCATTGCATTTCACGACATGCAATTCCGTGGCCACTTTCTTGCCCATCAGCACGCCTGGCGTCACTCAATCACTTGCCAACTTTCTGGTATAACTCATCATCTTGTTTTCTCTTTCATTTAATGACTCACATCACTTTACTCCAGCTTCCAGTAAATGCTTATATCCACTGGAATCCTCTTATCGTAGAAAACATTCATCGAATTTGCGATTGTATTTCAGGAGATCAAATTAAATTAATATTGTTTTACCACGTTTTATGACCTTTTTAGGAATGATGAGTACATTGAGTTCGGAGGTAAGATTGACCAAAAACAAGTTGTTTAGACAAAGTTATTATTATTATGACTGTCTTTATTGCAACCTTATTATGACAAGTTCGTAATATTTTAGTTCAGAGCGTCAAGTAACTGTTTTTAATTTGCAGGCGTCTGTCCTCATCTTGGTCTTGATTACTCTAGACCGGTATTTATCCATCGTGCGGCCATTTGCAGAGCGGCGCAACGCGCTCATTCCTGCCGTATTAATTTGCACACTTCTCTGGACGTTGTCAATTTTTCTCTGCTACGCCCCAATGTGCCCATGGTTTGAAGGATATTTTGGGAAAGACTTTTACACAACTAACGGTCTCTGTCTGCCCCTCCACATCCACAATCCATACGAGAAAGGTTGGCAGTACTCCCTTTTCCTGTTTGTTGTCATCAATTCGGTCGCTTTCACATTCATCTGCTTTGCCTACTGGAGAATGCTGCGGATAATCCAGACGTCAACGACAAGTATTAGAAGCACCCAGCAGGTAGGCCACTTGCTATAATACTCAAAACAAGTATGAACAAGAAAAAAGTGATATTACTTATTTACCTTTGTTCTTCTGCATGTAGTCACAAGTTGAATAATAATGCGTGACAAAGTTCATGATGAAAGAGTTTACTAAGGCAGATTTTACTGCTTGCTAAGACCTTTTGCTAGCAGAGTATAAACAGGGTTAAATATTTTTATATCTTATAGAAGCAGGATGGTATGCTAGTGAAGAGATTTGGCCTTGTTGTTGTCACCGATTTCATGTGCTGGGCACCCATCATTATCGTCAAGTGTATTGCGATGACGGGTAGGCTGTACTAATTACAACTAAGCAATCGTGCTTACTCAAATTTCCTTTGGAAGAGTTTTTAATGAAACTTTAATGATTTACTGCTTTAAAGGTGTGTATATTCAATCTGATTGGTACGCATATTTTGCTGTGTTTGTACTGCCCGTAAATAGCGCCCTGAACCCTGTAATTTATTCTCTGAGCACCCGGCTTTTCCAGCAGCAAGTGAGTTTGTTAAACATGATGTTTGACTAAAATTTTTGTCGGAGAGCTTTGGTTGACCTTATTATGGATATACCCCTTTGAACGATTCTTTTTCATTATGCTTGATTGAAGGTTACTCATTTCACTGTGGGATTCAGAAAGCGACTGGGTCTAGCCACCGATGAGTCGATGACGTCTTCTAACATGTATCGTAATAGGATCTCTCGAAGTAAGTGCATTAAGCTCAATTTTATATTTTGTTAGTCTACACAATTATATTAAATACAAATAGTCCCTTACTGACAAATTATTTATTAGACACTCCAGACATCAATGAATAGCTCCATGATGTACAGCACGAGACGTCACGGCAGTGGTGGTGGTTACGGCGATTCCACACGTGTGACCGTTCTCAAAGATAAAATGGCGATGGCCAACCGAATGTCATCCAAAGTGGGGAGTTATTCCCCTCCGACACCAGCAAACGGGCCTAAAGGCAGTTCAGAAACTACCGCTGCATCCATTGGAGACACTGGTCCACACGTTATTTCCGTTCCCTACACAGACGATTCTAAGATTGGCGAGATCAATGGTCAAATTACATCACAACATGAAGCGTCGGTAATTGAAGGAAATTACAAAGATGTGATCGTAGAGTCCCAGTTGTAATCTGCCAGTGTGCAATGTAAAACCTAGAATGTGCGTTTTGCCTTTTGCAAAATGTGACCACATTTTGCTGGAAATCGGCCTTTACGTGCGGATAAGAAAGGCATTCATGGATAGCGGCTGCTCTGTGCAGTAGCGAGTTGAACTGTTTGTTGACATACTTGCAACTATTAGCACAGGGAGAGAGAAGCAGCTCTGCGGCACAGCCATGTCATCGTTATGTGATGATGTGTGTTCGCCAATGACAGATTTACACCGGAAGGAGACCCAAATCTCCAAATCTACGGTTGGTTTTATACTTTAAATTTAGTACGTGTAATCTAACATTAGAGATATACTTTTAATCTGCAAAAATGGCATTATTTTATGTTGGAGTCCCTGCAACAGCTTTCCTCTATAAGTTGTTGGGACTCGAGATGTGGGAGAAAGCGATAGAGTATTCTATAGAGTTATTAAGGATAATAACTCCAACGCAGACATTATCTTGCCATTTACTATTTACAAAGACCTCTCTGGCCAAATTCTAATTTACTCAAGATCACAAAAACCCTGCTAAATTTATTAATCTTCCTGTATAGGGTTTAAACCTACTGCCTTTAATCATTCGTGTCCACTAAACTGTAATAGGTTTATCTCACACACTCTGGTTTGATGATTTAGCACAGCTCCAACTTATCTTTCAAAACTAGTTCAACCAGCACGTGAGTTGGAAATCTAAACTATGTGTGGGCACTTTCACATTAATTATAAATACACAAGAAGGGGCGACCGGCCGTCGCCGGTAAAAATAAGTAAAATTACGCGTCCCAATAACGGTCACAATACACAGATATCGGGCAATATTTACTAAACTGTGACTTACACCAAAAAATATTGAAAAGTATGANATACAGAACATGCTTGGTTTCTATAAGTTTCTTCAAGTTTCTAACTAATCAAATATTTATATAATGATGAGCGACCTGATCATTGCGGCCTAGTACAAGTGTAGTTTCAAACAATCATGGAAATATTTTAACTAACAATATGGAATTTCCATAACGTATTACCTTAGGTGGATAGATTGTGTAGATTCAACTGAAAAGAAAATGATTGAATGGATGAGACTGGAATGTTTTCAGACAATTTAGGTACGAAAAGTACAGTAAAATTTACTCTTACAGTGAAAGCATTTAATGAAGTTTAACTCCGTATAAAATATGATAAAACTATAAATTGTTACAGTAATATTAGATATAATAGTTTCGTGAGTTATAAAATGCATTGTGAGCACTGTGAATTTTGTCAGTGCTTTTGAATTTTCTTTGAAGAAATCAGCACGTTCTTCTGGACAGTTCTGATTAGTTCTAGCAGAATTAACTTGTTCTACAATTTAGTGTATCTAATAATACACAGTGTACCTAAACATACTAAATACATAAATATACTTTGGAAGGAATGGAAAGTTCTTTCTTGATAACGAACGCCATGAATAGAAAGATACATAGATATAATGTAAAGGTTATATTTAGAAAATGTAAATATTTTTACATTCCCTGGCCAATGTTCACATTTCAAAGATTCCAATGTTGGAGACGTTAAGTCTAAAGCATGTTGTTCGTGTTGTTTCCGCTTTCAACTATTGTCTACCAACTTGGGACAGAAATGTCTATTGTATGCAATAATAAAGAAATAATAAAGTTTGCGTCAAAGACTTTTTTATTTACACATGAATGGCATAATGTGACGTATGTCATCAGTCTGAAGCTGAAAAGAGGTCGAAGTTCATTCTAATGCGCCGCAAAAGCATCAACTTTGAACGAGTCGTTGTTCACGTCACGAATTTCGGAAAATTGCAACTTTACCCCGAAACGAGAACTTTGCCCACTAGATAACTCAAGCAAGGCGAGACATTGGTCATATCATATCATGCTCAGTTTGACAAGACTACTCTTTCTATGTATTTATCTTCATATAACCACGTATCTGCCTTTTATTATATGCCCCAGGGAGAATATTTACCACAAACACTAGAGAAGGCAACAATAATAATGGCAATAAAAGATGAGTAATACTTCCCAACTTTTCTTCTTCATTAAGAAAACGTCATCTTCATTTGTCATCAACTTCGACGATGTAACGCAAGAGAACAAAATACTTCTCTGCTTTCACCACTTTGTCCTTTTCTCGCATTTTAGATTTCATATCTAGTTAGTGATAATCGTGAGCTGAGTGGATATACGGAGCCTCCACACGAAAATCTAGTATTTCACCATTTGCAGAAATATGAAGACGGGAAGCAGCCAGATAACATCAAGATCACCATAAATAACGTTCGTATTGGGAGTTTCTATCATTTCCTACAGCCCACCAGACTACTCAAAAATAAAGGATGGATCGCGGAAGGATAGTTTTGGAAAGAAGCAAGCAAGAAACGTGTCTGTGCACAAGTGTGTACACAAAGCACCAGGAACTATCATGATATGATAGTACTTACCACCAGCCCACCACTATCTACATAATGAACTATTTGCAGAAGCCACATAAAAATGACAACGATGCGGTCCGGCTGGAAGGAAGTAACTGAAGATGATGGGGAATGACATTATTTAACAACTGCCACATCATTATT
>VYYJ01003623.1:0-15999 GCA_021029165.1 Cyphoderus albinus
TTACATTTATTTTTGAATGTCAACTTCAGCGATTAGTTGTTTCCTGTAAGTAGTTTTCAGTTGAAAATTGTGGCGAATATTAATTACTTCTTTGAAGCGCTTGCCAACCTCAGTCTTCCTGGATGATGAGCTTAAAAATCTATTCCATTAACTGTTTGGTCTAATACAATAAGAATAACACTTGGAAGAGCTTCATACAATGATTTAGGCAACCAATTTTCCGTTTTGTCAAAGATCGTTGCAAACGATAATTAAAACCATGTAAAGAATGTCGTGATGTGGCAACTTTCAACGTCTCGTCACCCACACTTCATAGCCAACCATCACTCTGTCTCCTGTCAGAAGTCAACGAAATGAAGCAATCAGTCCGCAGTTGCACATCATAATACAAAGTAAATAGTGAACGCATGATGCAAGCACTTGGATGTGCCGTAAGTTGCAGTGAAAATATCTGACAAGCAAAACAGCAGTTTAAGAAGAAACTGTGCTTCAGGGGCAACGCCAGTTTGATCCGTCAGTAGAACTTCCTTTTCTTCTGCCTCACTCTCACTGCTTAAGTTGCCTAATCAAATCATTATTGCTCGTTTTGTTGCTTATGCAAAAGTAAAAGGCAGCGAAACGTAATGAAGAGTGAGAGAGGGAAAGAGATGATGAGATGAGAGAGGAGTTGAGACTTGAGACCGTAAAATATGCACGAAACGAAAAAAGTAAATAATTACAAAAATCAGACATCGCTAGACGCAATGCAATTAAGCAGAAAAACAAGACAGGAAGGCTGCCTTGCAATCCAAGTTGAGTTGAATGAGTGCTTTTAAGAACCACAGGACTTTAAAACCGAGTAGGAAGCAAATACAAAAAAAAAACAACCAGAAGCACAAGGAAATTTTTATCGACATCGTCACATGGTACACATAATATATTATACATGACGAAAAAGGGACCAGAAAAAGGAAATAAAGCAGATCATCCTCGTCAATTTACAACTCCTCTTTTGACTTGACTCTATTATTGAAACGCAATTTAAAATGAACTCGGTTGTGTTTGGTGCACTTTGGGGATATGGGAACTTTCTTCTCTTTATATTTTCCATCTACAAGTATCGTACAACATTAAAAATTGAAAGAATACCAAGCCCAACAATAATACAATGCACATTTGGTGAGTTTCATTCTCTTTTAAAACATACATACATACATAGATATGCACTATACGAAATTCATATTGATTCTTCACTTCACTACAACGACGCTTCTAACTTCACTTTCCTGTCAGCAAGATTAAAGGGGAAAGAAATGAATCTCTCCTCCTGCTCTGCAATATGTTATGCTAATGCTCTCCTGTCTTGAAGGCAAGGGAAAAGAACTGCTTTATATGCAACCCTGGTATTCACGCAATCTTTTTGTCTTCTATCCATCTCGCTTCTTTCTGCTTCCCTTTACAATATTATCTTGTTTTTCCTTCGTTATCAGCAAAGAAAAAATTATTAAACTCTTGTCTAAATGGATATTCCATTGAAACAAAACAAAAAACTCTTTTAACTCACCTTTTACCAGGCATAAGTGAATTCCTTATAACATTGCATTATTTTTAGTAAGCCTTTTAAAAGTTTTACTGATACGACCAGAAAATAAAACTTTTACTGCTAAAATGTGTACCACCACTGAAAAAACTAGGTCCAAGGAAATACCGAGAAAAACCGACACAGAAGCAATTTTAAACTGGGGTGAGTGTTGACTTTAATGCTGGCTCGTATAAAGTGGGCAATTGGTATTATTATAAGATTTACATGCACAAGTATTAAATTTAAATAAATATGAGAAACACATTTCCGCTAATAACGTAAATAAATGTCATAAGAAGCAGACACAAAATAAATGGCATATGGTCGAAGAACATTAAATATCGCATAACCGCTAACTCACGGCTGCAATTTCAGTGTTCCAACACCGAAAAACTGTGACTGCCCTACCGTGTTGCAAACTTCTTCTGTTCATACTCTTCGCCTTGTGCAATATAATAAAAGTTACTAAGGTTTGTCAATCTTTGCATTTGATTGCTTTTCTCTACTTTTATTTCATTAGATAAACTAAACTCGTTTCCTTCCAGCGTACGCTAAAAAGTTTATTACTATATTCTTCTGGTGAGATATAGTTTGGTCGAAACCAAATTTAAACGAGGTAACGCAAGGAGTAGGAAACTAAATAAAGTCAACAACAGTATACATTATAAATAAATGATTTTCCTGGGAAATGGTATCCGTTTTTTAGTTAACAGTGAAAACTCAACAGAATACTGTATCTTTTGAACAGACGAAAAATAATGCCTTACAAACTTTTGCGGTGGACTCACAGTTAAGACAGATCATCCTCTTTCATTGTCACTTGACTTAGTTAAGTAATACAGCTACAAAAAATAATAGTTATAACATTGAAGCCTTTCACAGAGACTTTATTTACAAGAAGTTCATGAGGCATTTTCGTATTAAAACTGAAAAATTCAGGGATATACGCTCGTCATTCAAAACACCTTCAATACACAAAGCTTCTTTTTGTGTTCAGTAAGATATCAGATACACATTATGGTATTTGTCAGTTACCTTCTTTGCACAGGAAAACCAAACTGGCAGTGGGCTGGAACTTGCATATGTAAGTATTATTATGGACATTGTGGTATAATTTTTATTTCTGCCATAAGTAGAGATAAAAATTGAAATATTGCACTTCATCATTTAGTCGAAAAAGATATGCATTCTACATACAAATGTATTAGATTTGTATTATAGGTTCAGTAGGTGCTTTACCAGATTTGATCTAATACGACAAAAACTTGTAACTATCGGCTATTCAGCGCAGCGAGAAGCGAGCCAACTCGTCATCATCGGATGATGAATGACGACATGTCGACGCATATAATGATCAAATAAATGTTCTTTGTTTGTATCACTGGAAGTAGCTGCTTCTATGTCAGAATGCAACTTTTGACTTATAACAAATGTAACTGTGATTTTATCCTATATCATATAATTTTCATAATGATATCGGTGGCAATGGTAAAAACATTCCGTTCAACATTTCGACGAAGAAAAAAAGAAGAATATCCATTCCTTTGATTAGGAAACAAAATGATTAGTTTCAATATTCAAAGGCGTTATCAAAACTACGCGTGCTTTGGAACTCTAGACTCCAGATACCTAGTCATTTTTGACAGCAAATTACACATTACTTTCTACTCTTATTCAAGACGACAAGACCAACGAAGTGTAACAGCGCTTTGAACGACAGCAAACTCAGCAGCCGGAAATTGTTCCATTTGCAGGTGAATAAACCAAATTTTCATATTTTCAATTCTCTGTGCTGACATACTAATAAAGTACACTCTTCAAACAAGAATAATAATAAGCGAAATCCATTTACAGAAGAGCAAAGCGGAAACATTGCTTCTTCGGGTAAATATTTCCTGTATGACTAAAAGTCAAGTCAGTGAAGTAGTCCTTCACACGTGTGAACAAATTTCATTCTGACATTTGTGAAATTCGAGGCAGTAACATGATTCATTTTTGTACGCAGTAATACGGGTACGGATTTGTTCCAGCGCTATGAAGTATGAATGGACACAAACAGGCAGGCACGAACTACTGACATTTTGTCTGCCAGCGTCAACTTCAAAGTATAGAAAATATGTATAAACAAGATTCACAAATTAATCATCAAAAGACATAATTAAATTTGCAAAGATCAATTTTCATGCGACTAGATACATTGGTAAAGGTTCCAATAAAGTATTTTCGACATTGATGAGTATTTACTTGCATGTTGCATGTTCCCAATTTAAGCTACGACGACAAAGGATAACAAAAGACAGAAATCTGGGTTCTTCCCTGACTTAATTAAACCATTAATTATACACAACCAAAGCTCGTTTGTTCGTCGAACCGAAAGGTGACATGTGTTGTATCATCGCTTTATATTGTTTCATACTCTAGTCATTAGTGGGTGTATTACGTAGAAAACAATGACATCGTACAGATGACTACGTACATTTTAAAAAATTGGCAAGTCTGGCGTTATGCTTGCGTTGGAATCTAATATTAAAAGCACTAAAAGAATATGACCTAGGATTACAAGCACGGGGTGGGCCATCGATTTATACATTATCATCGGGACAGAGTTCCTCGGGTATACATGCGTAACTACGTTTTATTGCATTACATTACAACTGGTATACTGTAGCTTGAAGACTTGAGCATGTTATTTAATAGCCCAATAAAATTACCTTGAAAGAGCCGTAACTGCGACCTCTGTAATCAGCGCCAGCCGGTGCATTCCACCAGCTAGTCGTTTGTGGAAGAGTCGTTACAAATGTTGCACAATTGTTCCCAGCAGACGTAATATTATTATTACTTCCATTATTAATATTACCACTACTGTTATTAACGCTGTTGCTGGAAGGGACCAAGAGTAAACTATTCAAGCTGCCTCCCAGGACTCCAGATCTGCTGAGAGCTGAGGATGATGAGGATTGTGGCCAGGCAGCTGCCTCTGGAGCTGAGGATGGGTTGCTTGACTTGTTCCATCGAATCTGTTTGGAGACGAAGCTGCCACATTTTCCATCATCATCTGACTTGGTTGAAACGGGGACACACGTCCATGACTATTAATAATATTAATTAATGTTACTGCCACTGGATGCCAACACAGATGTCCTGTCCATAAAACCAGGAAACCTACCATCTTGTGTATTCAGGGGAAAGTTTCTTTCCATTAGACCGCCGCTTCCTCAACCAACAATTCCAAATAAATTCGGCTGAGAATTAGTATTATATTTACAGTAACTGTTACTGTTATTATTACTGCCACAGTTATTGACATCCATCAGATTGAAGCCGCTTCCTCTCCTTTCTATATCACCTCCACTGCCACCATGATGAATTGGTTGAAATGCCATAATAGCCGGAAATGCCAAAATTTCTATCCAAATACACTTGAGTCAATGGCCTGGATGGTCCAATTGGATCCAGATACTCGTTTGCCTTCAGTCGTTCATAAATGGAGTCCAAACTTGAAGATACTGTATTTAAAAGAGGGGACCTTGTCAGTCGGTACGACGCTGACGGCTGCTGCTGATGTTGTATGAAAAACGGCTGCGTGCTATTATTATTAGAAAAATCGGTAGCCAGCAAATGGTGATGATGATGATGTTGTTGTTGATTGTGATGTCGTGGAGTGATACATCTTTCACCGGTAACAGAATGAACTATACTTCCTTCTGCGTGTGGCATATTTGTAATGGGGTTTGGATGGGTTGGTGGCGGTGTTGGACTTTTGTACCTGATGAAAGGTGGCATGTGAGATGAAGCAGGGAACATTCAATGACGTTTTGACAGGTGAGACGAGTGCTGGATGGTCATGCTGTGAAGATTCCAAAGTGAGAACTGACAAATTGTTTGATACTTGATGCTGAAATGGGTTCTCAACAATTGTGATACACGAACGAATGCCTCTGACATTGTTAGTGGAGCTTGAATGAGTATGTCCAAACTCTCCAGCGGAAGATGCGACAATAGGTTCACCACAGGCTAGCTCAATATTGCTCCCATGAAAGTCGAGACTACTACTGTTATTGGCGATGCTTAAACCATTTGTCACAAGTCCAAAGTGACCTGCATCTAAAGATCTGGTTCTTGCGAATTCCTTCATTCACTCAGTCCTCATTCTACTAGAGGTCTTGGAGGGTGGGGAGACATTGGGGCAGTGGGAAGGGCACTTAAAACGTTGCCGTTTCCGGGGTCAACTTTATTATGACAGTCAGAACAAGAGTCTCTAAAATTTCCATAATTTGATCTGTTCCCCATATGACAATCACTATCCATGTCTCTCTCCATTTTATTCTCTTTACTTCCATAATCCACATCGCTTTCTCCCAGAAAATTCTCTCGGCGGAGAATATCATTGAGCCGAGCGAGAAAATCCCATTCATCTGAAGTTGAAGGTACTGCTGAGGCAATATTTGGAGCAGTTTGGCTGCCTCCGTAAGGTATCTGACGCTGTTGATTTCCGCGACCAGCATTTGAATGGAGAGCAGTTGTGGGAGAAGGAGCTCCCTGAAATCTCTGGGAATGAGATCCTTGATTTCCATACATGCAGTCAGTGGACAAGTTTGTTAATTTTGCGGGAAAGTTTCCACTTGTCTCTGTACTTCTGTTTTGTATCGCAGTCTCAAAAATTTTTCTCCTTTCCAAAACGGTCGGATTGTTTCCACCAGGAAAGCTATTCATTTCTGTGCTTAGCCCTGAATGACTAGTAATCCCATCACAGTTGACATCAGTTTGATTTAGGCCACCGCTGCCACAGCCTCCAGCAGAGGCAAAGTTTTGCAAAAACCAGCTGCTGCCACAGTTTTCGTTTTCTATAATTTCTCTTTTCTCACTTTTTGCCCGAGCAAATCTCGGTACTCCTCCCGAGTGAGTGTCGACACTATCCATCGTAGGTGACATATTGTCACTTCGAATACAGCTCTCGTCCATTTTGTCACTGCATCTTTCGGCAGAATACATTCTAACGGAAGTGGCATCGTTTTTGCTTATGCTTCCAGTAGATTGATTTATGTCTGGTCTGCCATATTGTCCTGCCTCATTAAGAATAGGTCTTCGACGAGGAGGAACTGGTTGACTTTCCTTTATTGCGCCTTCCATTCCATTGCCATAATCATCATCAACCATTTGCGCTACTTGTCTTCTGAAAGGAGCGCGAATTGATGGGGAAGACCTCGCAGCCGGTACGTTCTCATACATTCCAGTAGCGTTAGACTCATTCCCAAAGCTACAATTCATTTTCCCCCTTTTCTTCATAGTGAAACGAAACGACACTAGATCTTTTCTTTTCTTTAATTAGAAGCAAGACATTCCCATTAAAAAACTTGCGGAGATGAATTCCTCTTCTGACATTTATTTATACAATTTATCGTAGTTGTCATTAAGCACCGGTTTAAGGCGTAACCAGCTAAACTGTAACATGATTGGGAGTGACAGTAGTGGTTGCGTGGCTCGAAGAAATTCTTTTTGTAATATTTTAACCACAATAAATCAACAAAATATAACTCACGAAAGCCGAATATTATTTGGAAAGCAACCACAAGCACAAACAATAACTAACGTCATTTGTACATTGACCGAGTTCCTGTTTTGAAACTGACATCAAGTAGAGACCGCACAAAGAATTAAACAAAGAGCACTACTAACGTTTGCAATATCTGTCACAGGAAATATTTACATCCTCAAGGTATGTGCTTGTAACACAATCTAATATTTGTTAACTCTCACAAGTTTAAGAGTTAGATAACAGAACTCTTAAAGGAAAACATCTGCAATCAGACTTAATCTTAATTGCTTTTTGAACGTTGGGAAGAGTCTTTATTGCCTTCTGTCTTCATCCTTTGAAAACTTCAATATGTGTGTTTTGCATTAAACATAGGTGGAGTTTTTGCCTGTAATCATTTTGTACTATACTTTCCGCTGAAACTGACAAAGGTAAGCGCTGCTGACAAGTTAGTTGGATAATAATAAATGAGCACAAGAAAACAGTGGGCATGAAGGTAAGTAATAAAAATAGTTTGCCTACACATCAAGTATTTATCTTCATCTCTCTGTGAGGCTCACTACTACGTATTGAAGGAGCACACACAAATAATACTATTACGTGAAATAGGTCTAATAACAAAGTGTTGTTTCGTTGACTGGTTTGCAAATACCGTTTCGACTGAAACTGTCTTAGTAATACGGATAGAGTTTTGGAGTGGAACCCCAGTGTAAACGAAACGAAATTCTTGTTAAACTGTATGCACACTTTTTGTCTTTAATCGTTTATATTCCCACTGTTCGTTTGAGCAAACTCATGTAGGTTAAAACGGCCAAAGAGGAAGAGGTGGAATGCCACATTTAATTTCGTTGACTGGTTTGCAAATACCGTTTCGACTGAAACTGTCTTAGTAATACGGATAGAGTTTTGGAGTGGAACCCCAGTGTAAACGAAACGCAATTCTCGTTAAACTGTATGCACACTTTTTGTCTTTAATCGTTTATATTCCCACTGTTCGTTTGAGCAAATTCATGTAGGTTAAAACGACCAAAGAGGAAGAGGTGGAATGCCACATTTAAACCACACAAGCGAAGAATTCAAAACAAAGTTTCATTACTTTGGCCGCATTCGAACTTGAAGATTCGCACACATCTTTTTTCTCTAGCCAAATTGTTTAGAAGTCAAGATAAAAGTACACATTTAAACCGCACAAGCGAAGAATTCAAAACAAAGTTTCATTACTTTGGCCGCATTCGAACTTGAAGATTCGCACACATCTTTTTTCTCTAGCCAAATTGTTTAGAAGTCAAGATAAAAGTACACCAATACAATATAACAAGAAGTCTTGAAATTGACACCAACGAGATTTGTCCTTCAAAAAATTAAAATGATGATTGGCACATCTCACATTTTGTTAATTTTCTAGGTATATCCACAGCTTTGGAACTACAAAAGTCAAACTTATCTGTAGTTTTATTATTTCCGTTCAATTACAGAAGTGTCTCCTATCCACGAATGATTTACAAAAGCTGAAGAGCCGTTCGTGATAGAAAAGATAAAACAGTGAGTATTCGGAATAAATACCTAGCTCACCTAAGCTGACGATTTCGAAATAGTTTTTAAAAACTTATACAATAACGGTTATAAAAATTCAATCCGCACACCAAGCAATACTTGATTACTATGATTCACAAGAGTGATGATGTGCTTCTGATTTTCAGCAGTGTTTTGAGTAGTCTTTATTATTCTTTATTAAAGTATTTTGTTTTTATTTAAATATTCTCACGTTCGAAAAGAAAAATAGTGTCAACTCCTCTGTCGAGGAATGGGTGGTAGAGGCGAAAGAAGTGACAACGGCAGCCCTACAGCATATATTTTAATTCTTTAGCTGTCATAATATTTTGTTGTAACCAAAAGATTTCTTGTGAAACAAAAATTGCAAATTGCAATGGATGTAAACGTCTCAACACTCAGCAACTAATCGTGCAGTAGATAATATCCCAGACTATAAGATTTTTCACCTCTTGAAACCCAATGACATTATTTTATTATTAACGGTAAAATTTATTAAAACCTTTCTCGTGACGAAACCACCATCAAAGCGTCTCATCAAAAAATATCAAGTTGATGTTCCATTGCAATTTGCGATACCTTTCTCATGGCCAATCTGCATTTAGTGAAAGGAAGTGGAATGTAAATTTGAAAGATGATGATCATAAGGAGGAAAGTTTGCCATTACTATTAATACTTTTTGAATTGAAAGAATGCGGATTTTTGCATGCATTATGTACATATGTACATGTCAGAAACTCACAACCAAACTTTTGAAAGCATACAGAATTCACAAAGTGTGTGGCGAAAGAAAGTACCACAGTCACAGTCACAGCGGTGCCACTGTCACTTGCATTACAATTACACAAAAACAAAAATGTCACAATTCTTCTGTACAACATGTTATAAGACGGCATTGCATTTGTAACGCACAACAAAACACCACTGTACGTTTACATATTCTTCCGGTTTATTTTATCCAATACATAAACTTAATCAGACACTTTATCCACAAAATTCATCTTAAGTCGCCTCTGAGTATTTCTTTCTGTTTACTGTATCATTACTGGTTAATTTAATCTGCAAAATACTTTGGCTTATCGTTTCATATAAATTAAATAAACTAAAGCAAAGCTGGCACGTCACACTCACGACACCAATGAGCGACACAAAGCGCACAATCAACTGTACATTCTTTCAGTCACTATTTTGAAGATGTGCAATCTTTAAATGAAAACATCTTCGTAGAGTGAAGCCCGCCCTCTCCTTACTTTTCCCAACACTTGCAGCCATTAGCTTGATAATGACAGTACGATTTCGTTTTTGAAACACCAACTATCAACTATGTGTGTAACGATATTATGATATGATGCACTCTGCAGACAAATTACCAATATTTTGGTTTTGTCACAGAATGGAAAAGTGGGAAAGCAGATTGGAATAACATCACCAATTCATGTGAGTACATTCTGCTTTATGATTCGCGACGAGATGGAACGGCTGCCGAAAGCCACAACCACAACATATAAAATAGCTATTGCAATGTAGCATGCATAGTAGACAATTAATATTGTAAAATATTTTCAAATACAGATACCTCACAATTAAAGCAAAGAACGAAGGTATCTTACTACAAAAGCAGGGTTATCAACGTTTTAACTTTGTTGGCTCCTCAAAATTTTACTTGGATGCACCCATGTCACTGTGAAAATAAGGTGAGTTCCATATTATTATTAACAATATTGCTGTAGGGGGGCTGCAACAGAAACATTTTATCTTCAAAATCCTTCACCTTCAAAATCTCTAAAATGTTTTATGTGGTGTTATTTGCTTCAGCATACGACACTGTGGATTCCTCTGCTGTTTATCTAAGTTTAGTACTTTAGAATACATGATGCACTTGTTTTTCAAAAATTAAATCCAAATGGTATCTTTTTGGGAAGGGAAAAGAAGGGATGCCAAACATTGAAAACATTCAACAAACGACAGCAACAGATATAATAAAACTTGCGGGGCAGATTCCTTATTTGAAACAGTGTAGGAAAAACTTTTTCGTAGTACGATGACATGCTAAGAAAATAAGTTTCGAGTAACCTATGCTCTTGAAACAGACAGACTACATAATCTAGCACCAGCAGTAGAATGGTACTAATATGTCATCATAAGGAATGTTAAGCGAGAAACGGTTGTTTTAAAATGCAATGATGCTGCTTTTAACGACGCATTTAATATTATTTCATAATAATCTCACTCTTATATGGGGGAAGTAGAAACGACACGTCGTTCTTGTTCAGCCCAAACAATGTGAGTATTTATGCTTACTTTCTTTCAACTGTAGATCAAGTACCAAAAAGCTCGCAATATTAAAATATAATATTGCATCGGCACGACTTCGATTTTGGCAACGGAGCATGGTAAAATGAGGTAACAAAACAAGTCACTCTGAATGAAAATGTATTACCCAGACGAAGAGAAATGGCAGTAAGTAATGTGACATCCAATCATGGTTTCTTTAGCATTTGTTTTTGTTCATGATAAAAATTTGTTTTCTTCAAACGATAAGAGTAGGAGGATAGCATTAAAAACACAACCGATACAGAAAGTTTGCATTTATACTTAGGTAAATTGATTTCAGCATCATTTTCAATAAGACGAATCGGAAACCTTACACACATTACCGCTTTTTTATCAGTAGGCAAGAAAAACAACTGGCAAAGCTGTACGAATTTTTTCCTTTGCAATAAGTACAAGACAAGACGACAACACTCTTGGCCACAGTAAATCGACAAGTCGAGCAGTATCAAATATTGGAGAATGATATTACAAAAACATGGCTTACACTCCTTTCCAAATATCACGAAGTTTAACTGCTGCCACGAAATGTCAATTTGTACGTGATATATTAAAATCGTAAAAATGTGCATAAAAACTACCATCTTAGTTTTCTATAAACAGAAATCAAAATAGTAGATCTGCATGTGATCTTGTCGATTTCCCTTCTTCTCAAAAATATTTCACCAGATAAAAAGTTTCTGACTGCATCATCTGACTGTAATTTAATGGTTCATCATCAGCAGAGAGGAAATACGCTTCTTTATCAATCATAACAAACGAGTAACCTGGGTGGCTGACGGTATAGATATTTGCTACTGTGACTTTGCTGGCGCGTCACGATTAGATGTTTTCCTAAAAATAAAATTCTCTTTCACGCTTTTTTGTCAATGTATTTTTTCTGGTGACTTCATATTTTTTCCGCTGATTCCTACTCAAAACTGAAAATGAAAGCATGTACCGTGTGACGTGGTGATTCGAAGAAAACGGCATGTCACTTTGAAAACATGAACATTCAGTTTCCTGATGCGAAGCTCGCTGAAATTGGGTAATACATTGGATGCTAGAAAATGCTGAGAGATTTTTATAAACATATTTTATCCCAGAAAGGTATTTATTTTTCTCTTCACCATAAAGGAAGTGGAACCTATTTTTATAGACAGTGCGTCCTTTCTTTTGCATTCATACTTTCATTTTTATCCCTCAGTCACTTCACACAGTATCAACTTTCCATCTGTCAAGTTCATACATTCCTTGTGACAGAGAAAAAGGAATACTTAGAGCAACTGAACAACATCAATAGATACAAGTCCGAAATAGTGTGATTGTACCTACCACCATCAACGTCAAACTAGAAAACACGTGCTTGGAGGTGCAAGAAAAAACCTGTCCCTAAAAGAGGAAGCGCGTGTTCTGTATCAAAACTCAATCTAAGAAAAAGGTTGAAACGAAAGACGAAAGAAACACAAAAACTTTTTCTCTCAAATCTTCAGTTTTCGAAGTTTCTGCTGCTGAAGTGCATTTGCACACAGCTCTTTATATTTAGTTGTATTATGCCTACCTAAGGTATAGTTTAGTACTATAGGACTAGTTTCACAACATGATGTTTATTAGTCAGAACGTGCACTTTCATTTTCTCATCGGAAAGAGGAGTAGCGTTGAAAATATCTGAACAAATTCGGCTTACAACATGCATGTCACGGAGATTCGAATGTGCTATTTGTTTAGTGCGACGAATCAAGATAAGATGACACGATGACAGTTCATTCACATGAGAATAATTAATTATGCGCCAATACACTTCTCATAAAATAAAAAATTTCACGCCTTTATTGTATGGTATTGTAGTTTGAAAATCATTCTTTGCAATGCGTGTTATTTTTTAGCTGGAGTAACAACTATGTTTGGAACTTCAATGTTTACTCATGTTCAGTTCACCAAACATAGCTCATTCCTGTGTCAAATAAAATGTTTTCTAAATTAAAACTTCCGTCTGGTTTGGATACTTGCTCAATTCTTAAGATTATTTGAATGCCTAAATGTCATACTCGAAGAAAAGAATTAGAAGTGGTGCCAGAAAGTATTGTCGTCGGATTATGAATTACAAACCCACCTGAATTGAATTAGATGCCGCATCTTAAAATGCTTTGAGGTTTGGGATATCCAGAGATTTTGATAAGTATTATAAAGAATGTTTGAAGGCAGACCTACAATCATGGAAGAGTTTTATGCGTTCATAACTGAAATAAAACACCGATCTGGCAATTAAAAGCTGTAAAGTTGTATTCTAAAACTAAGCTATTCTTGTGTTATTCTATCACTACAGTCTTGAAATTGTTATATTACTTACTCCATCTTCCTGTGGTATTACTGAAATCTTCGAAATGTCGTTTCTCAATGATCTATTCTATTTTATTCAACCAAACAACCTTTTTGGTTAGTTTCATTATGGTACTTTTGTTGGTACTTGAAGAATTTTAGGGTAAGTTCCCTGTTTTACTGCTTTCTTGAAAGAAAGTTGGTTTGATACTTGGCAGAGAACGTTAGGAAAAGAAAAGGAATACCTACATGAAAAACAAATAACATTCATTTTAACTTCATGGAATACATTTTCTTTTCCTGGTTCAAAATTTTAGTAAATTTTAGGATTTAGGAACTATGTTTGCTGAAGCATTGCTTAATCCATAATTTAAGAACTCCTTGCAAAATTATAAAATGTTTACTTTTACCTTAAACTACACGGAACGAAGACATTTAAATGATGGCCCAAACATATATGTATCCTTTAAGCATTTGTTACACAGAAGTGTACCAACAAATATCTCGACGACTATCTGCTTCAAACTGGTTTTGGACTGGCGAGTAGTGTTTCTTATGTCCTTCTCGCCGACTTTTCGGTTTTTTCCTAAAAACCTTTCAACACAAGCATGAAGTATGCATGGGGAAGTCATCAACTCCCTGAACATGTTAAATATTCCTGTGTCTGAACTGAAGACTAAAACGTAGTAAGTTGTGCATATAGATACAGGTTCTACTTTTATGTTTTCCTTTCACCCACTCTCACTGACTCCTCCACATTCTAGACTAATACATATAACATATCATTCATCACCCAGAAGGAAGATTGACATTTTTATTTACATAAATCCTCCTGTGTTGTTGCGTGCTCAACTCATTGGAGCATTTGTTTTTACTTACTTAAATGAGAGGCTAAGGATAAAATCCGCGTATTTCATTTTTAAAGCTCAATAATAAATCATACATCAATTCTACGGAGGAAATTTGTGTTTGCATAAGCATGCTGATTCAAGATTCAAGAAGTAGTAAAAGTAAATGAAGAACTTACAAGTTTCATTAACGGAACTATTGTACTCGATGTTAGTTTTGTAGACTATTTCTATTCCAAGCCAAATACCATTTCAAATTACGCAAATAGGCATGCTTTAATCACAACACCAACTTTTAAAAATATAGTTTTTCTTGTTGGGTTGAGATAACCATTTCTTAGCGGAGATTTTTCATTCCGACTATTCCGAGATACACTTTGTGTTTTTTAAATATAAGAATAGAAAGTTGTACACATTTTATTTTGCTTTGGCTTTTGTAAAACTATTCTCACCTGAGTAAATAAACCTCCAAATGGGAAAGAAGACACGAGTAAATTTTTGTGCCTTACGTTATCTCCATTTTGTCGTGTAATGTGGTACTTTATCACAGCAATATGAAATCTTTTTCCATTTTTCCTTATCACTTTAACATTTCGTAGAGTGCACCCAGAGAACTTTCTATTTCAAGTACCTATGCGCAGTGAGCAGAGTAAGGAATGGTGCTTTCATCTGTTCTCCTACAGAATCAGTGAAAGGGTCGTGAATTTTTAAAGATAATTCGATTTGTTTTTATAGCCACTTAGTGTCAAATCATTTCCTCTAGTAAATTCGCAGCAGGGGAACAATGTCGGTGATACTTATACTTCTATACGGACAATCTTGAAACTGATACAGACTGTGATGGAGAAACATAGAAATCGAGATTCCTGGAAGCGCGTAGGTTCTCGAGTAGTAATGGTGCTGATGTGTATAAGTGGAAGCTGAGGGAAATTAGGTTTCATTGAATGTTTCAATCAGCGTAATAGTAATGAAAGTCTGACAGTATGAGAGTCTCCATTGCACTAATGTCAACTCTAATTCGATATAATAATGCTGCACAATCCTTTGTTGTCACTATTTTATTTGGAAGGAACTCATTTGATTATTTTGTAAAGGAGATGGAATATTGAAAAGATCGAGCACAAGACTGACTGAAGTGAGAGATATGCATTTACTGCAGGATCCATATAAAGAACAGATATTTTAATACTCCATTATAGATGCGACAATAGAATATTCATGAACAAGTCCCGTAGATGAAATGTAAGAAAATGGAAATTCCAAATTGGAAGGCTCAAGGCTTTCTAAAGTTATGACAGGTAATAAGATATAATGAAGGATTCGGCCGTTTGAAAATAATGCTTGCTTTAATGGCAGTTGAAAGCCCTTCCTAATGCAAATGTCAGGTACGCTACGCACAATCGGAAACTGAGTTGAGATACGTTTCCCTTGGGTTTATTTTGAATGAACCAGTTTAAAAAGGTTGGAACCACATACCGGGCATTGGCGGATAATGCATTCAATATATATATAACTAGGGGCAAGCGTAACTCCGTTCCGCTGTAAGGTTCTTTTTAAAAGCAGGAATTTCGAAAAGGTCCAAGAAAACTTATTAAAAATGACGCTACCCAGCGAGTGGACGAAAAGTCAAAAAGATTTACAGCTGACTTCATTTCACTAACGGGTGATTGGTCTCAATTACACCCAAGCTAATTAGTTAATGGATCAAGTTAATTAACGATGACACTCAAGCTAATTAGTTAATCGATCAAGTTAATTAACGATGACACTCAAGCTAATTAGTTAATGGATCAAGTTAATTAACGATGACACTCAAGCTAATTAGTTAATGGATCAAGTTAATTAACGATGACACCAAAGCTAATTAGTTAATGGAT
>VYYJ01003624.1:0-15992 GCA_021029165.1 Cyphoderus albinus
AGCTGCAGTTGTCCCAGTAGCTTATCCTTGCGGTTATCCGTCTTACTGGGGATAAATCTAGAAAATCCTTTTTACAATTGAATCAAAACCGTATAAAGTGACGCAATAAAAATATGCCTTCATTTCATAATATGTAGCTACAAATAGATACTGATTTACAACAATTTCAAAACGTACATATTGCAAAAAAAGTATTTTCAGTTCGTCATGTCATTGTCATTGTTATTTCTTATCCTATTTTCAGCTACATCTTTCATATCAAAATAAGCCTAAGCATTCCTTCACTGAAACATCCTGCTTTCTCCGCACAATTTTCCGCGTACAAGATTAATCTGAATAGTAAATGCTTTGAACAAGAAAAAAGTTCAATTTTCATGATCACGGCGGTCGCGGTTGTCGTTGTCAGCATTATCGTTTGTTATGTAATAGTAAGATTTCCCCTTTCTTTCCTACTCACATTCATCTCATTTCAGAGGGTGGAAATCGAGAAAAAGGAAGAAAAACTTGTTTTTGCTGCGTCATCGTCATTCTGTAATGCTATTTCAGTGTAATAATAATAATCATAATATTTTTTCAACTTCTATTCTACACAATCTAAGATATCTGATTATTACAACGATAATGTATAACTGTAATAAAATTGAATGACACAAGTTTTAATCCTAAAAGGAATTTAATCGTAAAATAGGAATGAAGTTGAATAAAAAATTTGGGAACTCTATTTTACGCTTTCCGATTTTGAGTGAATTGCAAAAAACTAATTTTGAAGAACTATCTATGTCCTTTTGGTGACAAATCCAAAACAAAATCATCGAACAAGACAAAACGCAAAAATCAATATTCAAATTGTTTCCTTTTTTTTACTAGAATACTTTTTTCTTCAGCAAGATAACGTAGAGTGACACTACCTAATCTAATCTGATTATGTAATTTGGCGAAAAAGATCACTTTTATGTTTCCCGAAAGCAATTGGGAATAAAAGTTGACGGCTGATAGCAATACACAAATGTGATTCAGTGGAATTGGCGAATGGTCTGGAAGCAAATACCGATATGGGAAAAGAACTTTTTTTTTAAATCTTTTTTTTTCTATTGTTGTACATAAACCAAGACTTTTATAATATAAAATGTAGACTGCATAGACAGTGACAGACAATGTCGCTTGAGTGTCGATTTGCAACTTTCTTCTACTTATGTAAGTAATTTTATCTGAGAATGCGTGAGTGGGAACGGGAACTAGAGAGAGGAAACGCCACGCAACGTGGGAGCTGTGAAGTGAAATGTCGTTATGAAACACGGAAATAAAAAGAGTCTGGATTTTGTCCCAAGAGTTCAGAACATATCAGTCACCTCACTTCCGTACAGTGGTAACTTTGCTATTGTGATAAATGTACAATTTTCATGTTCCAAGAAGACGCCATAATCGTGGTGTCGTTTTTCTTATTACGATGTCATCGTTCCTAGTCCATATAGAAATTAGAAGCTCTTTGCTCTCTCTTCACTCACGTACGCGTTTGGAACGCCAGGTGGGCTGTAAAAAGTCATCGGGTCTTTCTCTTTGTCATCACGACCATGAAATGAAGCTGAATGACGGAACAGAGCGAGACTCTGATGTGGAGTGCATTTAAAATGGAACTCTTTCGTCGTCTACAGGAAGTCTTTGCAGTTTAAGATGAAACGGAAAAAAGAGGAGAGGAGAAGAGACACTAGAAAAGTCCCCATTTTCATTACACTCTTTTTTTTTAGGTCCAGGTAAAAAAAGGGAGAAAAGTGGTCTCTCCGCCCAATAAAAATCATCCGGAGAAAGTGCAATAATGTGACTGTGATAAAAGTAAAATCTCGTCGTTGTCCTTCTCTCTACAAACTCCAAAAATAGGAGTTTCAATCCTTTCCCTTCGTTCTCAGAGGAATCCTATACTTCGTATAGATACATACGTATAAAAGATAAATGCTCCAACAAGAAATATCTCGCTTTTCCATCAGTCGTCCATTTATTTTTTTTCTATCTCGGTCTCCCATCTCGACAAAGGGAAAGTACCAGGAATGAGAGCGGAGCTTGGGCAATAGCAATACACATTGCATTTTGTATTTAGTTTAGTTATCTGTGAAGTCATACTGTCGCGTCTGTGACTCTCCTTACATTAGAAGAAAAGACTCGTTCGTTTGTGCTCATATAAAAAAGATAAAAGTAAAAAGGTAAGTTTTTCCTTCATTTATGGACATACTTTTTTACAATATATTGCACTATCAAGTAAAATACATTTCTTTTTTTTATTCCACTCTTAAAAAAGTGAGTCGTTCGTTTCTTTCTCTTATTTTATTTTGCAAAAAAGTTTGGCAGTTTGAAGAAGAGAGCGGAAAGTTTCTAATGTACGGACATATATGAATGAAGAAATGGCCATTTTCTCCTTTTTTTAGTAGACCCTTGTTGACTATTCTTCACTCTTTTTATTTAGCCATCCATCCAACTCCATTTTTGTCCAGATAAAAAAAATCCCCTAGTAATAATGTACGTTACAGTTAGAAAAAGAGGAAAATGTACAAATGTGCCTGGAATAGGAGGATATTGCGTGGAGGAAAATGAAAATAACAAATAAGACCAGGAAAAATGGGAATTGTTGACTGTGGAATGGAGAATGGACGCACTAAATTCATTCCGAGACATGAGACAGAAACGAATGACTTTTTACAGTGAATGACAGAGAATGTCGCTCGATGAAATGAAATAAAGTGGAGTAAATGAAATTATTTGGGACTGCGACAAAAAAATGGCTGCGAATTGGCGTCATTCGAAGGTGCTGCTAATTCCTCTATTTCTGTGATAGTGATGCGATAATTTTTATTAGATCATATTAATTATTAATTTAGTGTCACAGTTAGATGTGTAAAATGCGATTGTTCTGATCATGATCATTTTTCTGTCTTGTTACGTCACGCTGCCTTGCCTCCAGCTTTTTTGGATGAGTGAAGGAGACACAATAGGTAAATACAATTAGCAGAATCCTACTAGAATTCGGAAAATCTAAGGCGATTAACTATTTACACAGTGAATGAGAAGAAAAGTAGCACAATCCAGATTGTCTTGTCTTGTCCTGTTCCCTGTTTCATTCTATGGATTCTTTGATTCTGTTGAGTTGCTGGAGTGGTTCATTGATTGTATTGACTTTAATTGAAACCAGACTTTTTCTTCTTTCTTCCAATGAAGCTTTTTCTTCCTCTTACTTACATACATCAGAACAATTTTGTCCTAACAATCAGAAAAATGATGACCTACTTTCATCCATTTTTCTTGATCCTTTTTCTTATGCTATCAGCAACAATGACAGGAAGAAACAGAAATCTTCTTAGGTTTTAAGGATAGATCAAATTGATATTTTTTGTCCTTCTGTGAAAAAAAGGTGATTCAAGAGAAGAACAAGCGTAAAAGTATTTCGAGATGTCAAAAAATTCTCATTCCGAATGGTAATGACAATGACAACAGAACAAAGAGCAACATGTAATTTCTTATCAGTTCAGCCCCGCTTCCGCTTGCTTTCACTTCTGTGCTGATGGTCATAATAAGAATGAGAACGAGAAAAGTCGCACATGGAAAATCATGGAAATACCAAAAATCACAATAATAAATTCAGTGGGAAACTGCACCAAAGTAAAAAGAAAGTTTTCCCTTTACACCTTACATTTATGTTATTGTAATACGTTAGTTAGGGATAGGCCACGCTGTTACAGATTTCACTATTTGTACATGCATTATTATTTGGGGTAGGGGTAGTAAAATACAAGAGACAGAGACAGGGAAGAGCAGTAACAATAAAAATGGTGTGTGTCATGTCATGTATGTGCTTTATTGTGACACAGGAGGATTTTGGGGGAACATAACATCCTTTTCTTTTACTTCGTGTCATAGTCATCAGGATTCGAAGCTCAAACTCACTCACTTACGACGCCAATGCAACCCGTGGCAGTCTGTAGTAACAGCAACAGAGACGCTTTGATAACAGAGCGAAAAAAGGAGATGAGGACGAGAGGAGATAGAAAAAGCCACAAAAAAGAGTGCCAATAATGACGAGTTCATCATGGTCATGTAAGTAGAGTAACATGTACCTACCTAATATTATGGAGAGTGTGAGAGAGCTTTAGAAATTTTCTCTTCTATATTAGGAAAGCCACACACAATAGATCCCTTGTGGTTGTCTCCCTGTTGCTATATGCTGTACTTACTTTTTTAGAATTACTCGTGGGCTGTTGTTGTGCTGTGTGTGATAGCGATGACGATGACGACGAGGCTTATGCAGCTTTCCATGTCATACAGCTTCGTTCAGATTAGGAAGCGGCTTATATTATGAAATGAACGAAACGAGTCTTTCTCTGCTTTCTCCCTTGTTTCGTTATTGGTTCTGGTTACTCACTCACTCACATGGAATCAGTAGGATTTCCCTCATTTGTTCTGGCTTACATTTATTTTATTCTATATTATTTTATGTATGTATAGAATTTTGGCCACAAACTTTATACCTTAATATCATGAATAGCGCACAGCTTTTATCAATCTGCCGGTGTGCTCCAGTTTTTTCCCTCAGGATGCATTAGCCTCTCTGAAGGGTTCTCTGAAACATGGAGCGCTGGACGTGGACATGGGCGAAGCAACAAACAATGACTCGATATGATCTCCATCCACTGAAATCGTCGTCATCGCGGGGTTGCCATTATTTACTTGAAAAAGCACTTTTGAATCTTTTCTTTAAAAATTGTCGTTCCACGTTTGCTTTATTTAGAAGGTTTTAGAAATATGATATAGCACCACTAGAAAAAAGCGGCTGTGGGCGAGGCGAAATTGAGTTTTATTTACATATCGCACGGACGGACGATATTAGCGGATTGATATAAAAATGTTGAATAACGGAAAGCATTAAAAGGTCGAGTTTCGAGTATCATTCATATTCGTAGCAATATGTATTAGAGAAATGCAAGTAGGCTTGAAAAATGTTGATTCCGGGAATGAACGTGACTTTGGCGGAGGACACAATATAAAGATTACAATTCTCTTTTCCCTCTTCACCCACTCACTTTCAATTCTGTTAGTACAAGCCCTAGTTTTTTGCCTCGCGAAATGGATCCAAAGATAAGCTCATGAACATGAGCCATCGTTTAGAGGACACGAGGATATTTATTTTTCCTCTCGTGCTTCTTTCTTTATGGACACTCGATTGAAAATGGATTTTAAGAGGAAAAGGAAAAATTATCCTCTCTGAGCTTTACTCATCGTTTTTGTAATTTTCGACCAGAGCAGAGAAGGTCAAAGGAAGTCGTGGAATTGCAGGATTTACTGCGGGATTACCTAAAAACCATGTATGTATTGAAGTTTGTGTTCAGTGAACATATTTTTGGGGAAATGGATGATTATGGTAGAAATATGGAAATTGTAAACATAAAACACGTTGCAAAGAAAAACAGGTTCGCTGGTCACTACTACACCAGTACTAGCACTGCACTTTAGTAACTGCTGCAGTTTTTAATTAGCATCGTGCCCATTTATTTGAAATGTGGATTTTTAGGAGAAAAAAATTCCAAAAGGAAAATTGGCATGATTTACGTAATAGCTGAAACGAACCCTTTCACCCTTTTGTTGACCATCCAAAAAATCCAAATTAAATGGGCATACATTGAAGGGAAAAGGGAGCTCTTTACTCTTGTCCACCTTATAATTTGATTTCTCTTCTGACGTTGTTAAGAAGGAAGCAGATAACTCGAACGGAAGCGGCGGTGATTTCCGTTCTTCCTTTTTCCTTGAGATGTCACGTTCCATGTTCCATTGAAACGATTCCTCTGCAATCTACTATTGACACAATCCACAAGTCCGAAGACAAAAGCAGCGTGTGTGAATTACAGAGAAATTAATAATATCAGAGTGATAGCAATAATAACGACGTAGATAAATCAAAGTAAAGGAAAAATCATCCAATTTCTTTTTTGATTCTGGCCATTCCTGACTCGTGGATAATTCCCTTTTTGATACACCCGAGCTTAAATCATTGGACGCAAACAGGTTTTAATTGAGTTCTCTCGGCAAAATCGACATTTTTCGTGTCAAGTGACCAAAAATCTTTTCTTTCTCTTTAATAAGAGGAGATAAAACGTGTTGGACGGTAAGGTAAGTGTGATGCACTCACTCACTTCCGTTCATCATCATCTCTTCGACCAAGAGCAAAATTTTTTCTTATTCACCAGACAATCCAATCCAAAAAAAATCCGTGTCATTCTTCATATCCAATCTGTGGATACGATGCATTCCAGCTTTTGTCACTAATACCCAGCCTGGTTATTGTGAACGCAGTGTGATGTTATTACTTCGGTGACAAAAGCATAAAATTTTTTTTTTCGAAATGAGAATAAACTATAAAGAAACTAATTGGAAGTGGAGGGAGGGGTTGTACGTGTAAGTAAAGCAGTGGTGCGGACTTCCTTGTTATTTCATGGTCGGTAGTCGGTATTCAGCAAGACGAAATAAAAAAGTTTTTTTGTCCAAGGGGTTGCATTGTTGAGATGTTGAGGGGTGAAAGTGAAAGAAAAGAAGGGGATGATTTACGGTCGTTAGGAAGAAGAAATAAATGTCATCGCTCTTTTACTTTCCACACTCTCCTCTTTTTATTGTCTTTCTTCGTTCTTCTTCCGCATCTCAACAACTCACAAAAGTCCATTCATTTTCCGAGTCGTCTGTAATAATGGGAATAAGCAGGAGAGAAGAAAGTGAAAAGAAAGTGGAGACGACGGAATAAATGGGCGAGGAGAGTGTTGGAATGCCAATATTTTCAATAAAACGAAAAGAAAGTTACCGGGAGCAAAAAATATAGAATAAAATGGAACTTTCATCATCATCCAGAGCATCATCATCATCTCAAGTTAGTCAGAACGACGATCAGGTTACTTTTTATGTGTTATTGCAACATTCATAATATTAACCATTCATTCTCATTCAACTCGATTTTCTCCCATTGAGGCTTACTAATGATATTGGCAGTGTGCAAGTTATTTCTAATAATGCGATTGGGAATGGAGCAAATGGCTTCGGGAAACACGAAAGAGTCGGCAAGGGAAACTTTTCATTTACCGTGCAAAGAAAAGAAAGAAAGGGAAGCCTTATGAAATGATGTGATGTGATTGAAAAGAATCATTTCCTTTACTTCATTTACTATTCACTCCACTCTTCACGTTTCACTATCTTTTTTATTTAACCTCCTTAAGTAAGTATTTGTACCAAATGCTGAAAATGAATAGGACAGGAAAAACTAATGAAAGTTACTAAAGACACGTTAATGTGAGAAAAGAAAAAAATGGTGAAATGAAAATGAAATCAGGAAATACATTTGTCACAAGAACATAAAATAAACTACTGGAGAGACATGCAAAACTGTACTGAATCGTCTTCGATTTCCAGGAAGTCTTTTATAAAAAATACTTTCGTCATATTCAAAATCTATATTTTTTAATTATTGCATGCATTCACCCTTCTGTGAAACCAATATGGCTCTTGTTACAATATTATTAATTACAATATACAATTATTAAATCACTGAAAACCGCCACCAATATAATAAAAATGATTAAAAAACTTTGATTTTTAAAATTCAGTCTTGTCTTAACTCCAAACTCGAATAGTCCAAAAACCCTCGCTTTCACTTTTTAATAAATTGTCATTTTTATTTTCAGCAGTAAGGGGTTTGGTTTGGACAGTTATATTTTAGAAACGGAGACAAAAGCTTAATGTTAATACTTTAAGAAATAATAAACCATAGTTAAACGAATCAATTTCTTCCTTTCATTTTGTAAGTCGTTTTGTAATTTCCGTTTAAAAAAAATCCAACAAAATTAATAAACTGTCACTTACATCTCCGCTTACATCCCCGCCTTTGACCTTCATCCTGATATTTGATTTCATTTTAGTGGAAGCAAGCACCGTCTGAGTCCTTATAAATTTATTGATTAATCATCATTGGTTCATGGAGTGCAAGTAAACTGTATACATATATAAATGCGCGTTGTTTAATAGAGAAGTTATTCATAGATTAATATAAACAAGTGAAGCAGAATCAATCCATGAAGGCGGTGCCAGACACTTACTTAATCGCTTTAAAAGTCATCAGCTTTAATATCAAGGTTCAACAGGCACGTACCCCTTTGACACTTTCATCATATCAAATGATGCCACGCAGCGTTTTTAATTTTAATAAACATAATCCGAAATCCGGTGACGCAAGGCAAAACATCTCTTTCACAGAAGCTGTGTCAGTAGCAGCCAATGCTATGCTTAATAATAATAGTCTATTAATATCAATCACAAAATACAAAGTCAATTGCGCCCAGTTCCTGACACTCTCAGAATCAAGGCCTTTCTCAGAAATAGACTCTTTATTACTGGTTTGTCCTTGTCGAACTGACATGAATTCAGTTATTGGATAACTTTTTTTCAAAGTGAGTTATGTTAAGCCAGGAGTGTGTTTGTTTCTTTTGTGTGAGCAGTAAGCCTAGAGCGGATTCATTTCCTTTGTCTGCATACAACGCATCACCTATTTTTCATTTCATCATCATCACTCTATTAATCAAGTGTGTAATTAATTAAAGAGAGATGAGAGACTCGTCAAGCAAAAGACTCCTCTAATCCCATATTCAATTCGCTATCATCGTTCCCATTCATCCATTGAGAGAAGGAGTCGCTTTCACTCTGATTTTCTTTCACTGGTTGCGCTTCCCTGCATTGAGTTGAGTTGTGTTGCATTTCTCCTGCTTCCTTCTGCTGCAACGCCACTGCCACTTTTTTCTTTTCTCCCAAACTATTGTCTGTCACTCAGTCAGGAGCAGGCGGTGGCGGCGGTGAGCTGAGTCTTTGACTGGCTGAGTGAAGCTAAAATAATCTATTCAAAATGAAAATGGCTTTGATCTCATTTCATTTCTTCGACTCTGTTCACCAGATGGAAAACGAAGGTGCAACCTTGAATTGTGAGTGATTATGACGAGAAATTCCTCTCCACTTCCCATTTCATTCTCTCGTCTCCCTTGGCGCCGCACCACACTGTGCCTGTACCGTGTGGTAACGAACGGAGAAACTTCACTTTATTCCATTTCCACTCACTCACCAAAAAAAAATCCTCCCTCCTGCCACTTTCCACTTCCTCCAGGATAGGCACGGGAAACGCAATGGATGGAGCCGCCCGAAACTCGTCAAGATAATAACGCAGGAACGTGACCTTTCTCGGAAAAAATATTGCCCATATCTTTTAAGTCAAAGGCAATTTGAGATTAACTTGTAGAAGGAAAAGTAGTCGATTATAATTTGCCTCCTCCACTTCTATTTTCCATTTCCTCTTTCCATGCTTCCTCTCTGGGAGCATTTTGATAAATATAAAAACGTTTTATAACCACTTTCACTCACTCCCTGCCTACACACACTTGCATCTTGGCATTATGAGATGCCAGAAAAATATCTAATGTTCTTCTGAGTGCACAAGCTCTACTCAAGTAGTCTAGCAATCATAATAATAATAATTCCATCTGGTACAAGTTTCATCTTCCAAAAAATTCTCTTCTGGCTTACCAGCAGAAAGTGGATCGAAGCCACTGAGTATTTTCAAGGAGACATCATATTTTACCAAAGCATCGCCATATTCGCCATCGCCAAACTTTTTGATATTGAGTGGAATGTGAGCTGGATGAAGCACACGTCAAAATGTATTTAAGATTTTGTTTTAAAAAATGCCGAGAAAAAAGAATTGAGATGCGAGGCAATAAAACTGGTGCATGATGGAGATGCAGAAGAGGTAGGCATGTAAGTAATAGGAAAAGCTCACCTGAGTCTGATGTGATGTTTTACGGAGAAAGGAATGAAATTGTGGAGTGAAAAGACTCGGCTGGTTTTCTTCAAGAAAAAAATGAGCTTTTTTGTTGCCAACAATAATGACGATGATGAAGATGAAGCACGCTGCCTGATGCAGATAGATGCATTGTTGTTAGGCTATTATGGTGCAGGGAAAAGAGAAAGTGTTGTGTTTGTGCCTCGTGTCTGCTTTACTTTGTTGCTTCTTTAATAGTTTTCATTTCCAACACTCCACCTTTTTTCTTGCTGTTTCCCCCCACATTTTCCATTCCAACCCTCTTCCTCATCATCATTATGCGAGTAATGGAGAAAAGAGAGGAAGTGACTTTGATAGACTTTTCATTTTTCCCTTCCTTCGCAATTTACTTTTTTTCTCTCCTACAAGTGATGATCAATAAACGAAATTATGTTTTGGGTAAACAGAGTGCGCTGTTTGTTTCTTCGGCAAGAGTCTCTTCTAGCTCGTAGATTAGAAGAGTTAAAATCGGAAACGGGAACAGGCGCGTTTTTAAGCGGAAATGACGGAACTTTGAGCAATTTAAGGAAGCAGGAGCAAAATTATAGATTTTTTCCACCAAAAATTTATTGGCCATCAAGCGACATAAAATATTGTGTCAACTCATTCTGTCATTTTATATAAACCTTCCATTTCCAGGGTAGGCAACAGATAATGATAAGGAAGCGCAGTGATAGTAGCGTAGTATAAGAGAAAGTAAGTAAATCAGGAGTCAGGAGACATTTCTTCTCCTTGTTTCTTCTAAGAGGATTTTTACTTGAATGCATTTTATGATGGCTCCGATTTTCATTTTATTCCGGCTCCAATTCAAATCTTCAAAGAAGCTTCTCCTGGAAGAAAAGGTATAAAATATGATATTAGAGTTTGGGGCTAAATGCTTTAGAATATGTAAATGTAATATGGAAAGTTGATTGTAGTTAGTTAAGATGAAAATATCTGTCATGTGATGTGAGTCATAAAGTACGATGAATATGAAATGAAAACAGTGAGACATGAGTGAAAGTGAAAAGGGTGGGAGCGCAGCGGTAAGTCTTCCTTACAAAAGTTGCCAATTATAATCTTCTCGTTTCAATTACCTTGCATTAACATACACTTGTGTGTAAATGCGACGATGACGCAAAAGGCAGAGTCTCTAACTTCATTTCAATTTGATTGTTGTTTGAGTTGAGTTACCAGACTGAAAGGAAAGAAAAGAGGCTCACACACAAAGGCACACATTTGGTAGGGCAGTTTCTCTCAGTTTTCGTCCTGATTGATATGTGTGTGTGAGAAGGAGAGAGTTAATATGTAATTTCTTTTGTTTGACTTCATTGAGTGGGACGATAGTTTCCAAGTTTGCTTAAGTACTTACAACGTTAGTTCGAGGACAAATTTATTATTGGTAGTGGAAGAATACGAATGAGAATAAAAGAGCAGCGGGTTTCCATTTTAGACTTCCTTCCCCATGCCTATCTGTCCTTTTCTATTCAATTTCCAGTTTATGAGTCGTTTTGTTCCGATGTAGCCTACGCGTATGGCCAATTTCCTTTCTTTTCCAATTTCACCTCTGCTCTGCAATCATTCATTATTATTGCCATTGCCTCTCTCTGTATTTAATAGCGGCATTATTATTACATTGCATTAACCTAACCTTACAGCTTTATTACAGCACAACGAAGCCCATTATTATTTTTATTCTTACCAGAATAGTTTTTTTCAAATTTCCATACGTCAGTCCATTTCCCAGAGCCCAGTCACTCATTTTCATTCATTGCAGAAGGAATTTGTCTCTTTTCTCTATTCATTTCCCTCTTCATTTTCATTACATTTCTTTCCATTCCCAGGCAAACAGAAATAAAACTGCCATTAATGTGGTGGTCATTAATAATAAGAAAGAAGAGAAATGTTATTATTACCAGTATTGACAGGAGACAGGAGACGGCAATAAGTCACGTTCACGTATGTCTTCAATCAGATTGCGTGCTCGAAGCAATTTCAGCACAGGTTTCTCCCGGTTTACCCAACTCGTACTTTGAATATTTGGTATCTACTATCACAGAGCCGGACGGGGTTAATCCACAGAATCAAGTAGCAATCAAGTAGCTCTGTCAAACGTGGGGAAGGCAAAAAAATCAATTATTTAAAGATTCTCCTTTACTTGACTTTCACTCACTCACATTTTGTGAACTCCAAACCGCAAGCACATTTGAAACAAAATGGAACATGCATTTTCATTAGACGTGAATATAAAAAATCAATCGATAATTCCTACCATTAATAATAAGCAATTTTTGTAAATAATGAATTACAAAATGAGCAAAAAATATTCTTTCGCAAAAAAGTATTTAAATGGACAAATTGAATATTAGAATTTGTTGAATAATTGACTCATTTGATTTATTGCCTTTTTATTAGCCTTTAACAAATCCCTTGATGTTTATTTAGTGCTGTTGGCATTTCCAAAGGTAAATAAATGTAGTAAGTAGGTAATTGAATTTCCTTTTATTTCGATATTTGCCCAACTTATCATAATTGAGTGACTGTGCTAGATAAAGAAAACCGCAACCTTTGCAGCCCTCTACATCACACTTTTCATTTCCTCTCTGGTACAATACCCAAGGTACCCAGTAGTGAAGCTAATATTAACTTTTTAAAATGAAAAACTCTCCTTTTGGAAATTAGATGAAAGCAGGAGCAGTAATGAGCTTGCAGGCAGCATCATTATCATCAACTCACCAAAACCGAATCAACTACAGCCTCTTTCTTTAATAATCTCACGTGTTGCCCAAAAGAGGCTGCCTTTTCTCTTTGGAATTACTGAGTAAAATTCATTTCCGAAGTTTCGTGTGAACCAACTTTCTACTTACCTACCTTTTCAGACACAGACTCTTCATCGGTCAATGTTAGATATGTCTGCGGATCCCACTTTTTTCATGTCATCACATCTTATTTATACCATTCCAAAGATCCAGAGAAACCAGCATAGTCCGTCTTTCTTTGGTTTCCCGACTTAAAGCGTGTCAAACAAAGCAGCTTAGAAAAAGGCTTAAAAATCTTCTCGCCTAAAAATTTTTTTGTTCTCGTGTTTACATTTCATCTCTTATGTATAGCATAACATCATCATGGCTAGCCTCTTGTAATCCGTAACTCCGCAGCACAATTAAACTAACTGCAGAAAAGCACAGCGAAGCCACAGACATTTTGCAAATTGCATATAAAAAAGTAAGCAAGTGCTGACGTAGAAAAGGCTTAAATCTAAGTTTCCAGACAGATGGATGGCTCCGGCTCGTTATTTCATTCTTGATGAGTTCCGTGTCTGAGAAAATCTCGACTAAAAAAAGTAGGAAGGAAAGGGCTGGGCTCGGTGGGGTGGTCATTTATTCGGGGCTTTCATCAAACCAATGATTCACACTAATTGCAACATTTCCAACATCCCTCCTACGTACTTATCCTAATGTAAGGGATGCGGATATTTTTCAAGTGAATAAAATGAAATTGGTAAATTCATAAGCTTCTAATGGAAAAGCTAAATTCGACATTCTATGGCTTAATCAAAAATACTTATTACCACTTTGGAAATCTCAAGTCACACTGTATGTAGGTGGAGCAGACCAGAGCTTCATTTCGAAATTACTAGTTCCAGGTATTTTGCCAGCCAAACCATACAAGTAAAACAAACAACATCCACATAAAACTTGTTTGCAACTAAATACATTTACAGTTTTTTCCAAGGAAGAGGAAACAGGATGAATTTCGAGAAACATGATCGTTATAAGTCTTAGTGAAAGTTAGAAAAGGCAAAGCAACGGGAGGTTCATTATTCGTAATTAGAAAAATATGGGTCACGTTTCATTCCTGAAAAGAACAACTTTCCTGTGATAACGATGTTATGTTGCGAAACGAAACGACACAAAAGCATAAACATGCAGAAAGTCAATTTAATTTGAAAAGTTTCCCAAGAAAAGAAAGGCGACTCTGACTCCACGGCATCCAACTTTGGATAATAATAACATTTTTTTATTTTTCAAACATGACTGTGATCATCATGATGACGACATACACGATCATTTTATTTTGCTTGAATGGATAAGAGCTGCTGGAAAGTTGTGATTTGATGTTGGATGTGATTCGAGGAATAAAACTAATATTTACTCTGTGACTTTTACAAAACATCCTAGATTCAGTCTTCACTTTCACTGTAATCCGGAAGAGAAAGTGATCCAAGTGAAGCTTTTAACAAAATTCTTCTTATCGGTCGTGCTCGTAACACGTACATCACTCAAAATACTCAACGAAAGCAAAACATTTCCATTCCAAGACTCCATTTTGCCTCGCTGACCACAAAATGTGTATGCAGCATAATACTACTACACCGTGCTAAAATATGAAAAAGTTGGATGAAAATTGGATTAAGTTGAAAGAAGTCTGAGTGAGCTCATCCCATATCAATGGATAGAAAAGAGATTTTAAGTGACAGGAAAATATGATGCGACCAGGTGTGCTAGGACCTATAAAATATAAAATCCATATTATGTATGTATTTACCAGTGCGAAAAATCTTTTTCCGCAGACGGTGCGATGGGATTTGTGAGTCGTGAGATAATAATTATGACAACATTATAGTCACATGGTGGCTGACCCGAAGCGCAGCTTTTCCAAAGTAAAGATGGAGGAAGGAGAAAAGTGATATGATGTGATGACCCGTCCTTCGTAATGATATGGTTATGATATTACAACACACTCTCTAACATATTCACAATCAGAACATGGAGATACTAGAAACAGAAAACTTGAAATGTCATCTGATCTGCGGGGTCATCGTTATTCTCAGCTTCATCTTCCTCCACTGGTTTTTATTCGCATTTTCCTGCTCTTCGTAATAAAAAGTCAGACAGGAATTTCTCAGTCGAATGCTCAAATAATCGAGAAGATTGTCAATACCGTAACCGAAAGCTGCACCAGCAGTTTCAAGCAATGAACAGGCAAATCCTGATGGCGATGATAATGACCAAGAATAATCATTAAAGTCGACGCAAAAAGGGCATGAATAATTATTTTTTATTAGACTCGTCA
Organism: Cyphoderus albinus; assembly: GCA_021029165.1. Classification (NCBI taxonomy): domain Eukaryota; kingdom Metazoa; phylum Arthropoda; class Collembola; order Entomobryomorpha; family Paronellidae; genus Cyphoderus; species Cyphoderus albinus. Next base: position 14,933 of record VYYJ01003624.1, read on the forward strand.
TCATTTTCTGAGCATTCATTTTATAGCTGTAGTTTGGTCATGGCACATGACCATAAGACACAACCTCTGCAAATTTTACCCCCTGTGTTGTCAACCAGGGTGGATTTAAATGGAGAAGGACGATTTTGGGTGAAATGAAGCAGACTCGTGGATTGCGCGCTGGATTTGTGGCGGAATTGCGAAATGCATTCTACTCACAGTGGGGAAGGAAACCGTTGAATAGCAAGGCAACGACATTTTCACTTGTTTGCTTTTCTTTTCTCATTCCAAGTGATCAGTGGATGGAGTCGATTTTCTTTCGAGAAAAAAAAGAGCCATCGACTAGAAAATATTTATTTCCGTCTCTTGCTGTGCTTCCCGCTACGTAAATGGAAAGTGATCCGCTCCGACCTAAATAAATCCCGGAGACAGCACCCCGTGATAATACCAATACCAACCAGTACCAACAGCAAAACAAGAAAAATGATTCGAAAAGGAAAAAAATGCTTTGCAAGAAAACTTTCCAGATTTATTTTCTTGCCCGGTGCTGTTGCTCTTTAGATACTGTTTGTTACCTTAAAGAGAAGAGAAAGGCAGTGCATTATCAGTTTATAGGGTTCTTTCTGTTGGAAGATGGCAACTTGGAGATTCTTAGTGGCTCTTCGTCTCTTTTTTATTGCAGTGGCGAAAGACAGAGAAAAAAGGATATTGCTGTTGTTGTTGCGTTGAGACATGTAAGTGGACACCGAGAGAATACGAAATTAACTTAAATTCATCTGGAATGAGAAAGACGCTACAAGGAAATGCAATCTGATGCTGTGATACGCCACTACTCTCTAGTAGCGATGGTCATGTCATGTTCATGGCGATGTTCACGTGTAAACTAAAAAAACAAATAACGAGCAGAGTGAGTGGAGCAGAAGCATGTTGCTTACTCACTCACTTCATACCGTTTGTGATCTTGGTGGCGCAGTTGTTGTTTTGGTGTGGTTCCACTCTACAAAAAACACAATCAATAAAGACAGTCATCATCCATCATTTCCGCGACAGAAAATGTCTCGGAAAAGGAAAGCGCAGGGTA
>VYYJ01003625.1:0-15990 GCA_021029165.1 Cyphoderus albinus
TTTTGGTGCTCATAAAGGCGAGCGCAAATCCCTCCAAGTGTATTGGAGGCGCTTGTACATCCACCGCAGTGGCAGCAGGCCGCGTCCAGAACACGGTGTGACTGGAGATGTTGTGAAACACTGCTTTAATTCGTAATTTTTTTATATAAATTGTATAATTAAATCTACCTGTATGTATTTACTTACACTCCAGCCGAGATTATCTTTATCTTTGTCTAGATTTTCTCGATTCCCATAAATATCAAAGATGGTGAGAGAGCAACCCGGAGTAAGACTAATGGATTTGGGCACATAGTTCATGTGACGCAGATAAGGCTGTTTGGTCTCATCTATCAAACTGTAAGCAGTCCCCTGAAATGACACAGAAGTGTACAGTGTCGCACATTTGGTGACGCAGGTCACACCGATTATTGCGTTGAGAAATACAAAGGCCACAACTAGCTGGTTTCTGTTATCTAATTTATTCATTTTTGCAATTGTGTGAACATCACCTTAATAACTTGGCTATAATTAAGCAGTCTATGCCTCTCTTCGTTGCACCTCCTAAAGTCATCAGCACGACCTCCCTTGCAAAATAAGACTGAACTTAAATAATGAGAGTAGTGTCTCTTTCCTAGTTGTTGTAATCAAATTAATATTGTGCATCTTGAGATAGCGTTACTCGTTTATAATTTGAGACTGGTAGAGATTAAAATTTCTTCATGCTCACTTTATCAAAATATGTCAATTAAGTAATTTAAAGTATAGTTTTATTAAAACTGATTTCTCCCTAAGCATCATTGCCTTCATTCTAAATGTTTACGTGTTTACCCAGTGGCGAACATTAATGGCAGATGATAAGCTGAAACATCCCACAATAAACGCCAGAATAATTAATTAACATCTTAACTTGATTCATGGGCCAAAACAGCATGAGAGCATGAAGATTCGATCTTGACCTTTCCCGTCTCGCAAGCCTGGAGGTGAAAGAGGGAGCGACAAAAATACACGACTAGTGACTGCAGTTGTGTGGGAAATGCGCTGACTAATAGCAAAATAGCATTTCTAGACGAGCCAAGAAAAATTTCTGCTTCAAGCATGCATTTTATCTTGACTTGTTTGTATATTACGTATTAATGTCACGTCGCTTGTGATACTAATTAATCATCTGAAATGACAGTGTCACATTCCCCTCCTTATTTATGATGTTTTATAAAATATCATCTTAGCAGTGACAGTAGCACATCATCAGAGTGCAGTGGCAAAGAGCATCGTCGTTGAGTCGTTGTGTGAATGACGTACGATAAAACTTTAATATAGAAGGATAATTCCATGTTTCCAGCTGCGTTCATTTCATTAATCCTCGAGTCCGGAACTAAAACGACACCCAGACACTCTTTCTTACCCAGACCAGTGTGATTGCTCATTTTTGAGTCTAGCTGGATTATCCCAGCAAAACACGACTTATCACACGAAATTAAATTCCCCTTGACATTCAAAATGTCTTTTTGTTTCCTTTGTTTCAGGAAAACGGTTTAGACATTGTGTATGCAATGCAAACTTGCTTTAACTACTCTGCTTTAAACCCGAGCCAATCATGTACTATACTTATATACTTATATAAAAAAGCACTTTTATGAATTTTCACCAAGAAAGTTGCCTAATTGTAAGTTTAGTTAGTAATATGGTATACATTCAAGCACAAGCAACAAAAACACCAGAGCAGCTTTCATCAATTCTATGTATCTTTATTAGACAAATTAAGTTAAAATGGGCCATTTAAATCAAATTTTCGCTTCAGTCATGATTCGACAAAGTCGGTCAAAATGTTGAAATCGTATTGAACACTCCCTAGGAAGTGTAGACGCAGATAACCGATGAACTTTCTTGACATTTTATGGAAAAAAATATTTAACGCATTATCAAGGTTTTATGATCAGTTTCAACAGTTAATGTAAGTTGATTTATTAGGTTTGGCTTATTTATTTAGATAAACTTAAGCCATAGAAGGTGAGTCAGAAGACTCATAACTCAACTTCTTCGGAAAGTTACAGGTCGTTGTTAGCCAATTGCTAAACTAACAGCCAACAGGTAATCACTAGTAGAAATTGATATTTAAATAGTTATTTTTACTTCATTATGAAAACGAATGTAATCGCTTAAAAATGAAAACTGAAATATGCCTATTTTGAGAAGCAAATAAGACAAAAATAAATTATTAGGCTCAGACACTTCTACTCTCCACTCTTTGTAATTTGCATTAAGTAAGTAGATGTAATACGTGTTTGCTTTCAGAGAATAGGGTATTGAAGTATGAGTGCAGGTCGTAAAGGATCATGGTAAATGGTTGAAGTAACTTCCGGTCATCCACTCAGTTCCTATGTCAATTAGAGTTGTTATTTAATATCTACTCTTACTGTTTGGGAATTTAAAAAATATTAAAACGAAAGCAAGAGTTCTACAAAAAGCAAGATTCAGGAAGATAAATAACAAAGAATATCAACAGGGAATAAAACTGTCAAAATTGAAACCTGATTGCAAAATTTTCCGTGAATCTATTTTACCCGAATATTGGCTTCGACATGAGTAGTAAAAGGAAGCAAGAAGTTTCGCAAGAGAAAAAGAAACCATCCGGACCCCTGTTTAGTTTTCGAAAGTCCAATAATGCACCGGCCCATGCGAAAGCTCATAAAAAGGACGATAAGGAAGAAACAGTTGACCTACATGCGGCGAGCTTTCGTACTTCTGCAAAAGATGGAACTGACAAGCCTACCTCTTCAAAGAAAGTTACGAAATTCTTCAAGAAAACCTTCAAACGCCCGCATGGTAAACCTCCCACGTCTATTTCTGAGGAGCAGTTGCAACCAATTGAACACGAGGAAGAGAAAGCGAGTCCTTCAAGTCCAGTGTTAGATGCATACCACTCATTGGAATCAGTCAAAGATAAACCAATAGCAATAGGTTAATTACTAATATTTACTTACCTGTAAACATTATTCTTCGCCTCTTACTTAGTTTGATGTATATGTATAAGTCAACATTTTAATTATTGCAGATGTCCTGCATGAGCCCACGGATATCGTCAACGTTCCTTCCCACACAGTTCCTAGTGAAATCGACAAAAGGGAGAAAGCTGCAGCTAGAGTTCAAGCAATATTCCGCGGTGTCCAAGCCCGTCGCAAGTACAAAAAAGAGCAACAAAATATCGTCAAGGTTGAAGCAATCGCCAGAGGTTATCTAGCTCGAAAACGTGTGGGGCAAATGAAGGCAGATGCGGCTGCAGTTGCGGTAATAATAAAACAAACAAAGCTACTCTCTCTTTCAACTCAACTGCGCTGTTACTTTGTTGCGTTATGTTGTAATTTACATGTTTTGACAAGTGTAAACATTCATTGCCTATTGCTTATTTTAGGACCAACATGGACCTGATCACGACGCAAGCAGTGCCTGAAGAAACAACCGTTATGCAGCAACTTCAGTTGTAAGGGTGTCAAGTCTTCCTTCGTCGCAAAATTTTAAATGCTAGATGATGAACAAGACAAATTTACAACTTTAAAGTACAAGTTAATTGGAGGCAGATTTTTATAAATTGATGTCAAATAAAATATCATTCCATTTTCCATTTTCCTTTAATATGATTTTTGGACGGAGCAAAACATTTTATTTATCGTAATGGCAGCATCTGCATCTGAACATTGCATTGAATTATAGAAATATAGCATCATAGAAAGTGGGTTGGTTGGACCAAGGCCAATCTTTACGGTTTTGAACTGCTTCGTGGAAAGTTGGGCAATTTTATAGTCTTTTGTATTTACAAAGACAATTATGACCTTGTTGCAGTAAAAGAGCTTAAAATACAATTAAATGGTATAAGGGAATACGATTTCATGTTTTGATATGGGGTCTGCGAACTGCCAAATTTTATGTCTCGAAAACACTGACCAGAGCGAACTCTTTCATTTTATTGCTAATAAAATTCAGAGAAAACGATTTCCAATTATAAGTAATTTAATCCACGGTACTGGAGATTTAAACATTTTAAAGCGGGCAAGTGGCAGCAGAAATGTGTTTCATTTTTCCTTTGACGGGTGAGGAAAATGGAAACGACCCGCAGTGTCAATGTTGTTTGTCCACTAAATCCCAACCGCATAGGATAAAAGTATGGAACTCCGTTTTCCTCCTCGGCTTGCTTAGCTTTTGGTTTGGAGCAGGTAGGTGAAGCAGTTATTTCGTTCTTTTACATTGAATTATATGGGTTCAAGTATTCTCAATTTGATTTAGCCTGCACTACTCATTTATTTTAAAGTGGTGCAGAAGAGGATGTCGGAAGTTCAACGTGAGGAAATTTTTAAACGAAAATCTCTTTCGTCAAAATTGGACACCTCTTTGAACGTAAATGTGAAAGATTCACATGCAGTTGATTCAAAATCGCCTTCCAAGTTTCATGATTTCAGTCGAGTCATGCAAAACCCTTTCAACTTAACTGCTTCTGAAATCAATGCGCAGTATCACACTGCCAAAATTCATTCTTTAAAGAAACGGGTAAAACGTTTCGCGTGCTGGCATGGATGTATTGGTCAACCACGAAGAAGAATGGCCAGAAAAATGTTACCTTCGATGAAAATGCTGCCTTCAATGAAAATGTTACCTTCGATGATGGGTTCGAAGCGTAGGTCGGCAGGAGTGAGCTTGAAAAAAATGGACAATAAACGACAGCCGTCAACTGTTTCAAAACAAGTCGAAGTGAACGATCTCGTGCAAGAAGATGAAGCCTCAGATGAAACAGAGCGGAAGAAAAAGTCCCCCGACTCTTCGATTGAGGTCTTTCCAACAGCACAAACAAACTTACCAGAAATCTCAGTTACTGTTCGTTCTGAGGTCTTGCCAGATGATAACAATGCTGAATATACTACCTCTGAAAGTGACGCCACAACACCTCCAACGACTTCTGTCAGGGATGTATCAACGACAGAAGCAGTGACAACTTCAAGTGAGAAGTCAGATAGGAATGACGAGAAAATTCTAAACAACTTACATGTAGAAGCAGCATTATCTGGATCGTCTGAAACGAAGGACGACGATGTCGAAGAGGAAGATGAAGCGGAGGAGGCTTACTCTTACGAAGATGACGATGCGGATGAACGGAATACTGCTAAAGGTTGAAATTTAAAGATAATAAAGCCATGCAAAGAAAATTTTAAAATGTTTCATGGAGCACAATTTCGTCTATATGCTTTTGTTTAAATAGAGAAAAATTCTGGTTCCGATGAATCTGTAAAAATCGTCATTCCACACTCAGCGGGTATGATAACACAAAATATCCAAAATATGAGAAATTGAATAAGCCAACTGTTAAGCAAAGTTAATAATTTTTATAGGTAAAGAAGACACGAAGAAATGACACCTGAAAGCTTGAGGACAACACGTACAACGAAGCATTAGCAAGTAGTCCATTTTAAATTTTTATAGGTAAAGAAGACACGAAGAAATGACACCTGAAAGCTTGAGGACAACACGTACAACGAAGCATTAGCAAGTTGTCCATTTGTATGTTATGTAAGCAAATCACAAACAAACGGACAGAAAATAATCAATAATCAAATCTTCTGTTATGGAGTAAACTTTATTTTACATCTTAAATTTTATGAATCCGACAATTCTACGCAGACAACTGCGTCCCCACTAAGTTCAAATTAATGCATGACATTTTAAAAAAGAAAGTCAATACACACAATACAATTCACAGATTTCGCTTAATGCTAATTCTTTCTTTGGTAGAAAGACCAAACACAAGAGATTTTCCGTCTGGTAAACCTACAACTATAATAATCCTGATATAAATTCTTTTTTACATGTTTATATCACTATGAAATTTTGCATGTGAATCCATACGTATAAAATTCCAAGTGGGTTGGTACTAGAGACGGGTACTTCTCCTTCATTCTTACACCATGATTAACGAATGCATACCTGCTTCCGGTCGTTATAAATAGGACTAGGACTAGACATCATTAGCTTCTAATGCGAGTATCTATTTATAAATGACCGTGAGAGAAAAAGTAAGTAGTCGACGATTGGGCACTCACAGACATCTAAAAAATTGTAAGCATTGCCTTCAAGCAGGTACACACCACTTACCTGTGCATAGGTCTACAACCGTAGACATATGTACCTAATTAGAATAGAATAACAGTATACAACGTGGGATATACTTATATCATACCTAATTACACTTATTGTTACACTTACACCTATGTACATATGTACTTTAGACTTATTCCCTTTCATCCTTAATGTGACTTTATACTTTCTTCATGACGCCATTCGCCATCGCCTAACTTCTGAATATATACTGTTAATTACGAAAATGTGTTCACATTAATAATGAATTTTATCATAGAAATTTAAGACAAGAAAAACAGTTACTTTGAATTTTGTCGAGAATGCCGGTAAACATTTTCTTCATTCGCATTCCATACTGATAATAAATATTATTATGTTCTAAGAACTCAAAACATCCCTTTTTTAATTGTGCTCGACTAAAAACTTTGAAGAGATGCCATGCAGTTTTTATATTATTACAAATTGAATTGCGAAAGTTTCTTTTTCAGTCGAATATTCCAACACGAACTTACTAAACCGTACGCAAAGCAGAGTATTCGTATGTGGAAGTCACAGTAGTTATGAATATTAACAGTTCTTTTCCAAAGAATTAATTACTACATTTGTACAACTGTCCGACAACAACGCGCAACTAAAGTTATGCTCATTTATGATTCACCTCGATTGCTCTGTAGTTTCTAGTATTGTAACAAATCATTATTTACCAAATAACTTTTCTTTTCATAGTAGAGACGTGGGATAGTCGTAAATGGAGAAAAATATATTAAAACACTTCAAGCTTCGATTCACTGATACTCCGACCTACTCCAAACAAATAAATTTCGTACCAAAAGTGTTCGTGGAGTTGTTATTGTCACAGGCACAACGCGGCTTAGGTTGTCATCATGCTATTCTGACGGTTTTCATTCTCAGCGTTTCGACAAGTCAAGATCATTTCTCAGAATACTGGAAAGGAAGAAGACTACGAGAATGAGAAAATTTGATACGGATTGTCGGACAACCTGTGTAGCCGAACTGTGCTGCATAGCGGCCGGAACATCACCTGAAAATTTAATTTCAATCATAAAATTGTAGTGTGCACGGCAAATGGATTACATAACCTGTGACCTATCAAAAAGGTGACTTGAGGCTTACCATTGATTACATGAACATAGATCATGTTGTGGGTGAGTTGCATGGTTGGCGTTCCTAGCGAACAGATATATGGTCCTGAATCATTCCTTTTGGCGTTAGCGATGTAGAGGACACTGGTTGCTCCCTCTTTCTTGTTTACTGTAGTCTTCACGCTGCCAAATAATACAATAAAAGCAATTTCTTGAAATTGAGCTAAAACATTTCGTTCATAAATTATCGTTAATTATACATATTGTACGTAGTCGTGCATGGATGGAATTTGTAATTTCTCATTTCGGCTATTGAATTACGAACAACTTCCGTTTTCGATCTTAAGTATTAGCTACAAAATTAAAAGATAGATCCCTTGCTGGCCTATCTTATTGTAAGCACTTTTCGTTTCAGGTCCCTAGTCCTATTTTTCAAGGCAAACAATACACTTTACTTGTCACTCGTGACTCGTCTCATAGACGGCTCATGGACTCACTTTCCAGAACGATGAACAGCTTTGGATATACTTTTTGCTACACTTCATTACAGATATAGACTTTTATGGCAGTAAAGTGACGTGCAGTTCAAAGCTGCTCAGCAAAAGACTAACGTGGATGAAGTACCCACAGTACGATGTACAACATCGACTTGAGACAATATTAAGAGCTTGAGAATTTGCAGATAAAACTGAATATGATCTGGTCAACAAGCTGCAACTTTAGTAGATAAATAATGTTATGTGAACGCCGCCGACCCCGCACTTCGCTTTTCCTTCGATTTTACGGTGTTTTTATTTTGCTTTGACGTTTAACGACATACATCAAATTTTTGGGGAGGACGGTTATCTTTCCGGGAGGGAAGCTAGCGAATAAATTCAAATAAACACACTGCAACGTTGTGCTGCTGCTGAAGGACAAAGTAAATTCCTTAGAGGACAAACTGTGGAATTATTATGAGTTTTTCTGCTGCAGCACGTAATATTAGAAATGCAATCTACCAGCGATCATTTTATAGACATTTGATATGCTTCTAAGAACTATACGCGATATTCTGAAGAAGCCGATATTCTATTTGAAATAAAGTTTTTTTCTTCGCTACTGCTTGTCCTTTCTTTTCTGAATTTTCCGATGCCCATGTGGGCAAAGAATGAAAAATATGCAACACTTAGTGGAAGTAGGGAGCTCATCTTTCTTTCTTCTAACGAACATCAGGGTAAATGACATATCGTGACATAGTTTGACGCATCATAGAAGTAGCTGGAATATTATTCCACAAAGAGTGCATGCTCAATATTATCAAAGCACCATATTCAAAAGCTGGTAATGTTTGACAAAATTTGAGACTTGCATAGTAGAAGTGTCAAATTCATCTATTTTGCAATTTCAAACCGCTATTATCATCACAATTTAAAGTGGCTAGCAGGTCCAATTCAAAAAATAATGACTTAATAAGACTCTGAAATGGGAGACTGAGATGCATTTGTATCTTTAGGATGGCACACAATGTGGTAAACTGCTGAATAAATAAAGCTCCTCGCATTATACGGTCCGACGAAATATGAGAATATATGTACCCTGGTGGTACACAAAGAATTCCTCACTGGGGGGATTATGTTTAGGATGGGTTTCATATTACTCTTCTGTAACTTTAACTTAATTCTCTTAGAAAAAACGGAAAGGCTTTTCTATTCACTAAAAATATACAATCTCTGAGAACGATGTTTCTCAATACTGATGACAGAGATGAAGACGCCGTCATCTCAGTCTATTTTGAGCCGATATTTATTTCCGCCTTCTCCATTCACAACACAATTGTCTTCTGATTTAACAGACGTTAAAAGTCCATTATATAATATTATGAGTCACTACGTATAACTTTTGGTGTCGAAAAATAGTCTTAAAAGCAATGTGTGTAACTTTCACCAGGCACGCATTTTGCTATGCAATTTTTTCCCGGCAGCAAGAAATAAAAACGCCATTTTCATGAAAGGTAACATCTAGGAAATATTTGTGGCCTTCATTTGTGGAAATTTGGTCATTGAGACAGGAAATTGGAATCCTTTGTTCAAGAGTACTCGTTCATATGGGCTATAAGAAGAGCCCAATGTCTACAACGCCGTGTAGTGTAGTGACACGAACTCTCCGAAGAGAACATATTTCAATGTTATAGACCATGAGTTCCGGTTTCGATATTTTCTTTGCAAGGGTAATAGACCCGTTATTTTCAGCAATATCATATCATATTACACAGCTCACACAGAACACTCAAGCGCCAAAATAATAAGGCGTCTCTACCGTGGTCATTTTTCTTTCTCCGTCTTGTGAATTGTGGCGATTGTACAACTGACCTGGATTACTTTGTTAAGTCTAAATAAAAAGATCTTCCGTCAAGGATACTCTTGCGTCCTAACGGATTATAACGAAGTAAATCTTTTGCGCAAAAATATTGCTACGTTTAATGGTACAGTCCTGTGACACAATGAACGAACGAAAGTACTTTTCATCTTTATCATCATAAAATTGCACAAAAAAGACCTCCGCTGAGAAAAGTCGTTCCATCATCAGTCTTTGTACCATTCCTGTATCAAAAAAATGTTGCAAAGACCCTTTAATTTTTTCGACAGAAAGTGTTGTCTAGTAGAAATGTTGCAAGCACCGGCTGTTGACTTCAACCAGCCCACGCTCAGAATAAACAGAGCAAAAAAAAGGTCGCTGACTGGAGATTAAATTGTGTATTTTGAGTATCATGTTACAGGCAAAGAAAGCTTCTGGGATTTTGTTATATGCATTTTCTGTAATGGCTCTAAAGACTATTTGAAGCCAAACGTTTCAATGAACACCATTTTTTAAAAGCCATTCTCATCATTTTACAATAGAAATAATTTGTTTGCTGAGTCTATATGATTATTTACATCCATAATAAAATGCAGGCATGCTACACTTTTCCGCTATCTTCATTCATAAATAAAGTGTACTCATGTGAATTTCGAATCTGCGTATTTTTTCTTTTACTTATTGTCTCGTCGTATTACCTTTCTCATTTGTTCATGCAAACGAAGTGCTTCCTTCCATTCTTTAGTTAGTTGTTCCGAGATGGTGAATGGGTGGAGATTTTGATATTACATAAAAAGTCCAAAGAGAGGACAATCTACACTATTGTGTGAGCTGCTAATACATTCATCTTACTTTACTCTATCCGAGAGGTTGGACTGAGCTATATTATTTGAAAGTACCCTTGATCATGTCTACAAGCTGTAAACTGAAAAACATGTTGATTTAATGTAGAGATAACGGAAAGTAGAATTTGCAGGGTGGTCCTAATTACCCTTAAAAGTGTATTGTGCATTATTAACATTAACAGCGTTTACTCTCTTTGGAAAATGTATAAACGCTGGTTTGCTGAACCCATTGATCCTATCTTTATGGCTTTACTGCGTCGAGTGTGAAGGATAATGAGCACGGAACCAGAAACAAATTGTTTAGTGAGCCACAAATTATACCACTGCAATAAAGTGCAAAGGGAAATGCGAATTTTTTCACATACACATTGAATAAGGTTCCTTGAAATTCGTGTATTTTTAACGCATCCGTTAAGTGTGCTATAGGTGGGATTAGTAGCCAACTGACTTTCTTTGGACTTGGTCCACGTCCCAACTTCAAAGTAATATCCTCCTACACAACTCTAACAATGAAATGTTGTAAATTGTACATCGTGCATGAAGATGATGATGAAGTGATACGTTATTTGCGAGAGTTTCTTCTGGAAACGTGCCGGCGGAAGCGCCAGGAGGAAACGAATGACAAGGAACAAGGAAAGGGGAGTGTAACATTTGCAGAAAGAGAGCATGGGCGGGACTATGCAAAATTACACTGTTGGGAACTTTTTCTATTAAAATACAAAAATCCGGTAACTCAACTGCAGAAAACAATTTCAACTCGGGGAAAAAGTGAGATAAATTTTTCTGCATGTGTGCACAGGCTTGATGTGATAGTTCATATATGTGGAGCTTGCTACGACTACGTGTTAACTACATCAACAGAACGTTATGATCCTAAATTAGTTACGTTGGTCATAGATAAGGCGGTTTGCTCTGCTATGCTTCTGATTTGGACAACTCTCTTGACAAGAATTGGGTATTTCCCCCAAAAATAGATCCATTAAAAGTTGGTCAAAATATTGTAAATATAGTTCCACAACAGCCAGTACCTGACACCTAACCCGTAGAATGAAATGATTATGACGTCATTTGGCCAAGTTGCTCCCTAAGACAAAATGCCTTTTGGTTAGACTTCCAAACTTTCAAACTTCAAGTTTGAATTCAAACACAGACACAAGTTAACATCAGCTGGTGAAAGCGAATAAAAGATGCAGCTGCAGGAAAGTATCGTTTTTCAAGCGACAATAGAGATATTCGAGAAATTAGGTGAAGTACTCACATAACTGATGCATTTATAGAGTAAACTAGTACCAACCTATGACATCATGTTTTGTTTGGTATTCGTATCCACACACGTCTTGCTATTTTTGCAGGATACGTAATTTTCAAGAATTCTGCTCTCGTCATAATAATCGTACCATTAAATGCACGTTCACTCTTCTACTTTATTCAACCATTCAATTCATGCATGAAATTGCCAACCAAACTCGAACTTTGTCCTTCTCTCTTTGTTTACTTAAATTATTTCAAGCTCAGTTGAAAATTCAGAATAATAAAATTTAAAGTCCAGGAAAAGGAACAATTCAAGAAATATGCGTTGTTACTCCTGAGATGCGGTACGGTACATCGGATGTCCGACAGTTGTAAAATTCCAAGAGCTGAAAAGAGCAATGAAAAGTCGAGTGGGAATTCGTCAACCAAACCACCATACAATGGCAAGCTACAACTGCCCATATCTAGAGGAATCATCCCATACTTTCACCAAGTGATACGTTCTTCTGCATGTGCGAACACTGCAGCAGATGGCAAAAATTGGTAAGTGGTGGCAATGACAATGTAATAACGTTGTGGCTATCCAATTCTCTTCTTTAGGTTTCTATTTGATAGAACTAAGCCTGACTGAAAGTAGCCGTTGCAAAAGCATTCTCTTTACTTTGAAGTAATAGGATTCTGAAAGAATGTTCAGTGTGAGTATAATTTTGTTGGTCACATCTTCCAAGGAATATTGTGATGTTTGTGAGGCAATGTGAATGCGAATGTTTGTTTGTGAGTGAAGTGGGACATAACTGCCATGGAATGAAGTTATTTTTACTACTTTAACTACATTCTTTTATTTTTGAGATTCTACATTTTATTAAGCTAGTATGACTTTCAGCCTTACTACGACGAATTACTTCATATCCGTTACGGCGACACATTTTTCAGTAAACGTAGCAAGAATCTAATCTACACTGTACGATTCAGTCTATTATCATTATCATCATTACCGTTCTCATTATCATACTAAATCCAGATCACAAAAGCTTATTTTCGTCTGACAAAAGAACACCCTCTGAGCCAACATTTAAGCAATTCTAGGAAATGTCGAAATGCAGAGATAATGGTTGAATATAACCCCAAGCAGGTATGCAGTCTGCTTTGCATTTTAAAGTCAACTCAATTCTCATTTCCTATTCATTTTATCACAAAATCTTACTAGTAGTAAAATAACCCATGTAACTCTTTAAAGACATGGAAAAGGTGGCCGGACAGCCTAATAAGGTATCGTATAATACATGAATGCGCACAATACGATTGGAGTAGATAATAATTTCTGCAACGTTTTTCGGTTTATTTTATTCAATATTCATGTTCAAAAACAATTGTCGATAGGTATTTAAATTGTTCTAAAGCTAATGTCAACATCACGTCATCACAAAGTCACAATACGAATAGAGACATTGTTGTAAGTTGCCTGTAGCTGTATGCCTTGAATATTAAGCAGTCGCCTTCACTTATATGCCGCTCCCGTCATACCATTATTTCCGCTACAAATTTGAACTCAGTTGAAAACCTTTTACCACCTCTGAACTGGTTCAGGTAGTAAAAGCAGAATCTATAAAAAATTGGAGAAAACAAGGGATGCATGCCTCAAAGTAGTGCTCTTCCTTTCCAAATTCCGAATACAATGCACAATTCAAAGTGGCTCATTTTATTCATTTCCCCAATAAATTTACACAACGAAACGGCAGCAACACCACATGACTGCATGATATTGTTGCACTCTGTCGCAGACTAAACCAGTTATAAAAATTTGAGTAGTTTCTTTCACTAATTTTATTCCACCATTCAAATGTCTACTCTCGTGTCATCCGCCTTATATTAACTTATCCCACTTCTGGAATTTTCTCATTACCATAAATACGCACCATTGAGCTTTGGGCTGCAGTGCGTAAATAATGCAAATCAGTTTGGACAAGGTTGTAAACATTGGGAAGTATTTGCGTGAACTTGTTACCTACTACAAACATTTTGAGACTCCAGAGTAGGAAATTGGAAAATAGCGAAATTTATGTATCCCGATTTTATACTTTGAAATTGTCTCCTAAAATGTAACGTGACATATAGTGAAAATAAAAAGTAAAGAGAAATCAACAATTCGGTGTATCCGATTCTGTACTTTCAATAAGGAAAAAAGAAAATCGACCGCATTCGTGTCTTTTGTTCAGCTTGTGTAGGAATAACAATTCTTAGAATTCTTTTTAAAGTCAAACCATTCGATAGTAGATGCAAAATATTTTCGCTGCTGTATAATAGAATGAATTTATTTATGTAATCTGGATGAAGGCGAAAATAAGATATTAGATATCGGATGATGTAGAACATGAAAGACAAGTTTGATGTGCTGCATATTTCTTAAGTCTTCCTTTCTAATTTCAAACTTAAAGCACTTCTCATAACCTTATAAAATGGTACCGTACAAAACAGAAAGATATTTTATAGAACATTTTTCTTTTTGAATTTTATTGTTTTGATATTTAACAATAATGAATATTTTTAAACGGTGGCAATTGTTAAAAGGGGTAAAAGGAAAATAACTACCGATTGAACTATATCAATACATAAGAATAAAATAACTTCATTCTGTTTAGACTAATATACATGTTTGTCTTTAGAGATAGAATTGCGTAAAGGAATGCAAACTGTATAGTTATGCGAGTGTAGTTAATACATTTTAAGGATACATGACATTTGCCACCACAAAAAGCTGGTGTTACAAAAGCCTTTACGAGAAAAATGTATTGGCTTTTGCCTAACAATTTTAATAATCTTCTGTTTGAAATTTTGCTATCTGCACGGTTTTAGTAATGCATTTACAGTTTGGTTAGAAATTAGGAAATGATTTACAATAACAAGTATAATGTGATAATGAGAAATGGAGAAGTATCTTCTACTTTTAAGAAAACGTTATTATACCACTTTTACTTAACCAAAAATGATAAAATGTAGATTTATTGTTTTACTCCAGTTTAATGCTGTTTGATGACAGCAAAATACAAAATGATAAATATTTCACAAATCGGCATTGTCGAGGTGGGCATTCGTGATGCGTCTAATTTGTAGAAAGTGTCTTTGCATCTGCCACACCAGAACACCGAGAATAAACAGCACTTTAATAACTTGATTACTATTACTTTTGGTAGTGGAAAGCAGTAGATGTATACATGTTTAGAATTGGAATGCATTCATTATCCTTTTACCATCCTTTTGCATTTATTTGCATTCCTTGTGTCCCTACCGCAAACCGATTCGATGCAAGTAAACCGTTACTAACGCACAGCGAATGACAACATTAATAAGCTTACCCCTTGGTGCATGAACGTATCTGGCTCTAGAACGGTAGCTTCAAATAATATTGCATTATTATTCACAAACCATCTGGTGAAACGGAGAGAAGTTGACGGTTGTAAAAGGATTGCACCCGGTGGAAGTGAAGTGAGGTCACTCAGCCAGGCCAGCCTCATTGCAGCAATGCGGATATGGTTATGTTAGTGGTTTTAGGTTGGTATCTTCGGATTGCTTAAGTGGATATAATGAATGTGAACTCGTTCTTGCTGTTATAATCTATTTTAATACGTTTTAGTTACGAGATTGTTACGCAGTTATTAAACTCATCTGCAATCGAGAAATTGCTTTCTCCTATTATCCTAACATGGAGGCCATCTTGATTTTTCTTTTGCATTTTGTTAAAATAATAATGTCCGCTTAGTTTAAACATAATATGAACAACAAATTAAGTAGCAAAAGCAACTCTTATGGTTCGTTGGAGAGGCTGCACTTAAATTGTACAAATTAGTACCCTTAGTGTTAGTAGGTATTCACTGTGCCAAACGAAGCTTTAGAACTCAAGTTTGACTTCATCACTGGCAGAGGTATATTTTGTTATTGTAAAGGTTCTCCGCTTATGCGTTAATTCTTTTTTCATTATGATTATGATTATAGCACTTTATGTAAAGGCAAAAGTATGGGAGTGAAACTCATTTGAGTTCACTTCTCGGAATAGAAATTAGCTTCTTTCTATGTTTATTTGCCAACTAAAACCAGCGGACTATGAGAAAAAAGAGAAGTCTCTTTCGTTTCGTTAGCTCTCTGACAAGCTTACTATTTGATATAAACAACTGAGACGTTTCTCATCAGCATTTTATGCCAACGAGAGGTAGGTTCATTCCATTCCCAAACAGTTTTCAACTTATCCGCTTGTCATGCTCTTCAGGAAAAAGCATTTAATGAGCCAAAAATTGACTGTCACGATGGAGGTTGGAGAGAGAGGTTGTATTTGCAAAATTATTTTAACTGTTTATTCAGTA
>VYYJ01003626.1:0-15990 GCA_021029165.1 Cyphoderus albinus
CGGCCGGACGTCGGGACGTCGGGACGTCGGGACGGCCATACTACAAGACGGAACCACATCCTTATGAAAGCATAAGCTATAAATGGAAGAACCATTTAAGCTAATAACCAGCATCTAAAGCACTTTACTCTACTCAACGTTGACATGATGAATCTTGAACAACAAACTTGACTTTGGTTTTGGTCTCAAGTTGCAGGTTAATATTTACCATCTTATTAACATCCCGTGGTTTAAGCAGCGCAGCAAAAGCACAGGTTAGCGTTTCATTTATGGTATGTAGTCATTTTCTTGCAGTGGGTGATGAAAATTGATATGATATGGGATCATATGTTTAAGGAAAACGCGAAAACATACTCATACATGTATACGTATGTAACAAGTATCTTTTGAATTTTATTAAACCAGTGTTACCCACTTACCCAAATCTTGCAATTGCATTAATATACTACAGTACAATTGGTTACATTACATAGTTAGATATTATCCATGTCATTATATTAACGTAACCCCATGACATTTTCGCTTCCCGATTTAAATTCGGTTTATTTTGATTCTTACTTTTCAATCACAATTATGTAAAAATATATCTCACTCAACGAAAGCTGAAGGTATACTACACTACTTAATATATTATTAAGAAAATGTAATGTATGTTTAAATCGTTAAAACGTTATTTATTTTCAGGCTCACTACTTCATCGCTGTTGCTGTTGACGATTCTTTTATTACATTTAAAATAGGATTTAGTATTTAGCTGAGATCAATATTATATAGGCATTGTAAAGCATAGGACGGACTAATAAATAACAGGACATCTTATCATTTTTGAACAGACTTTCCTGTTCATGCCGAACTGCGTATAAGGAAAAGTTAGTAAAAATCTTTCAGTGCATGACATAATTGTGTAATAAATATTTCCACCACATCTGTTTATTCTGCGATTTTATAACAGAGAAACTGTGCCCAAGATAAGATATGTTCAACACTAACGTTTCTTATCTCGTTTTTGCATTCTGAACACAGGAATGACCATGACTACAGAGACACAGTTATAACGAAAAAATGAAAGCTAAAATGCTCATTTCGTTTTTCACATTATTACAGACAATTTCTCACTAACCCGTGAATTTGCAATCATAGATTTCTTTTATTTAAGAACGGTAAGAGATTTTTTACATTTTACTCAAACACAGATTTACAATATTTTAAAATCTAATGTAAAATCATATTTTTCATTTTCAGACGTTCTTGGTGTTTTAATTCAAGAGTTGACAATGACATTGGAGTGGGGATTCAAAGAAGGCGTTTCAATTTCAACCCTGCAAATTGAAGAAGCTGAACTGCAAGAAAAGCTAAAGAAAACGATTATGGATTTTCAGCAGCAGGTTACTGACGGCTGCGTGGAGCTATCAGTCAACAAGG
The DNA here is from genome assembly GCA_021029165.1 of Cyphoderus albinus. Lineage (NCBI taxonomy): Eukaryota > Metazoa > Arthropoda > Collembola > Entomobryomorpha > Paronellidae > Cyphoderus > Cyphoderus albinus. The sequence goes on from VYYJ01003626.1 coordinate 1,422, forward strand.
TACTTCAAACGCTTCCTGTGGCAATGGAAAATTGGATAAAGAAATCTTTGAAGATGTCCAATCTCGGGGAAGTTCAAACCGTTTACAACGAAACCTTTCTCAAGGCCGTTGAGGAACACCGAGGAACCGTGGAACCTTCGCTGTGGAAAGAGTTTGTTTCTACAGTCGAGATGAAATTAGGGGATATCTGCAAGCCACAACTTGATCAAGTTCAAAAGGTAATGGAGCAGTTCATTCTGCATATGGACGAGAGCTTTGTGGAGCATGGATGTTACCTACAAGAAGATGAATTGAGACAAGTTGGCGATAAAATTTTGAAGCAATTGGAGGCCACAATTGAAGATACGCTGCCGATAAAGCCTGTGGTTCATGTAATATTTGAGGAGTTGATGTCGATGTACAAGCTAAGAAATGAAAGGATTGTCAATGCTGAGAAGAATTGCACAGAAATAATTGTTAACCAGATTCTGGCGGCGTACGATAGTCATATGACAAAGGCGTCAAATACTACCTACAAACCACCCCCCTTTGTATATCAAGCAATTCACTCCAGTCTTAGTGAAAACTTTACCCGGGTTTTTCTTCAATGCTACCCTGCCGATACTCCTGGCGTTGCGGAAATTCAATCTACCGAAAAGAAAAATCTAGAAATCCAAATGCAACAACGGTTTGAAATACATAGGAAGCGAAATGATTTAAACGCTCGGCATAAAATCGATTGTGACTTAAAAGAGTTACAGAGTCGCAAAAATGGTTATTTGAAAGAATTGCAAAATTTTGAAAAACTACCACTGGATACAACGGACGCAAACTGGCTGAAAAACTATGCTGATGCAAAAGACCGACTGCGACCAATACTAAATAGCGAAATCGAGTTGCAACTGCTTTCGGAAAAGCCGTTAGCAAACGATGATTATCTTGGCTGGAAAACGTCCCAAAGTAAACTGGATAAACCATTCTGTAAAGATAATGGTATCGAAAAAGAGACATTTATCAACAGCGAGAAACGGATGTCAATTTTGCGACCAAAAATGAAGCATTTCTTTCACACGGAAATCAGCCGGATCATTGAAGAAGAAGACACGTCCGGTTTTGGTGCCACATTTTCTATCTTGGCTGAGAAATGTGTGGAAGGATTTAAAGCCGGGACATTGGCGTTGAGCCATCCAAATGAAACAATCCCTCCGCAATTGCAAAACGAAGCAATGGAGTTACTGAAAAAGTTTCGTCAATTTAGGCCGTTTTACAAGGAAAAAATAAGGGCTAAAAGAAATGAGATTAAATTAAAGGTGGGCGAAATTGTGGAAAGTTTTAAGAAAGAATACAGAGAAAAGATGAGTTCCGTCTGGAATCAGCATGGACAGTGGTTCAGGCGGTTGGATAAATCTACTTTAGAGAATTACCATGCAACTACATTGAATGAGTTGAAAAAGCTGATGGAAATTGAGATGCGGAAAAAGATTGGAAAGTTTTGGAGTACTGAAGATGCCTGGAAGTTTGTGGAAGATGACATTTGTAAAGACTATCAAATTATCATGAAACGTAACTTACAAAATTACGTAACGTAACTTATATGTAAATATTAGTTTTGTAAGCTGGATTGTAACAAAGTTATTTTAGAAATAAATTAAAAGACTTTAAATAACCATGCTGCATTATTCTTACTTGGGAGTTCAGTACTACGGGAAATATTCTTGTAAATTGTGCCATTTTAACATGAAAAATCGGAGCAGGTTAAGAAGACTAATATTATTTGATAACTTTTATTGTTGGAAATAAAGATTTGTAGAGGTATTGAGAATACTTAGAGTAATTTTTGAAGCGATGAGTTCCCTTTCGTTCAACTAAATACTATCACATTTATTCAATGGCAGTTTTACATAAAACCAGATTATTCGCATTTCGATTAAAGTATAAACTTTCACTTAATCAGAAGACTTACTACTTTTGTCGCTATTTTGGTTGTCATTAGCGTTGGGGCTTCATACAGGCTTTATACATTTTATTAGATCGTGACTACTTAAAGTGACATCAAACGCGTCCTCATACTTTATGCACAGCTACAGCTTGCAAACATGTTAGTTAGGCCGCTTACGGCTAACTTGTGCCAATTGAGACATTCAAACGTTGGTCGCATTTTACATGGTTAATGATGGTGAAATTAAATGACGTTAAGGCTAACCAGTTGTGTTTTGTTTACTTTTAATTCAACATTACTTTTACTTCTTCTAGAACTATAATTTATTATTTTTAAAATTCAGTACACTTGGTTTGTATATATTTTGACCACTTGATATAATATGTAGAATAAATTATCTTATTAACTAAACTAACTAAACAAACTAAACTACACTTTATCTTTAACTAACACGAGTTTTATAATATATTTACGTATCTAATTAATTCGGGGTAATTTTATAGTAACTGAGTACTAAAAGTCGTTTAAAATATAAACCTGAAGATTTTTTTTAAATAACCGTAAATTTATTTATCATCTCTTCTAAGATGTCAGGAGAAATCTAAAGCAAGAAAAATAAAATGAAAGATGGTTAGTTAAATTTGAATAGTGAAAAAATTACGTCATATTAAATAGGTTAATACCATTGATTTTGTTTCTGGGTCCCTTCCATAAAAATCGACCAGTCTTAAAGAATTCATTTTGATCAATACATGAGAACACGCGAGGGAGGTCACTTCGATGGGTTTCCAGCTTCCAACGGCTCGCAGACGTAGAGTCTTAAGATCTGTATTAAAGTAATATTACAATTTTTTAATGTTAATTACTCTTCATCTAATATTTACCTAATTTTTATTTTTAATAAAAACATAAAAGTTTAAATAACTTTTTAATGTCGAAAGTGGCTGCGACACACTTCCAATACATTGTTCATCAACAACACCAGAACATTCTTCCCTAGAATAAAAATTCGTGCATGTCTCCACGCTTACACCCATTAAAATATGGTCAATTAAGTCTACCCTGGATGTATCCAAAATTAGTTCTTCGAGTTGGGGCAAAAATCGCCAGATATCCGTAATAACGTTTTCGGTAATGACTGGAATATCAACAAGTTTGAGATTTGGAAATAATTTGGCTGCCTTTCCTAAAGATCCTGCTTCAGTAAAAAGTCTGGGGAAACGAATCTCTTCCAGGGAATGTAATCCCTGAGAAGCCGTTGGGACTTCAATGAAATCTCTCCAACTGTTGACAGATCTGGCGAAGGAAAGGCGTTTTAATGAAGGCAATTGTTTTTTATATGAGATGTTTCGGAACATCACTCTAGACCCATTTCCACCAGAACCACCCTCAACTTCCAAAACCTCAAGTTTCTGAAGACAGGGGAACTCCACAGAAAATTCACAGTCTTGCATCCAATCGGTAATGTGTAAGTTTCGCAATGTGCCAGTTTGACACCCCAGAAATTTTTTCAGTCCAACGCTTGACGCTTTTGTGTTGGTAATATTTAGCTTAAGCGATCTCAACCTTAGTCCCACAGTTGACAAAATTTGCATGGACTCGTTATTCGAAGCTATTGGCATTTTCAACATTGCCAAAGTGGCCGACACTTTTCCGAGTGCTTTGATCCACATTGGATGAAGCTCGTCGATCGTGGGAAAAACAATTTTCGACAGTTTAGGAGATTTTTGAATAACATTTGCCACAAACTGCACCATTCCATCCCCGCCGGAGCCGTGCACTTCAGTACAATGAAGAGCCATGGCGTTGAGCTCTAGCACAGTCAGCGAGAAAAATTTCCACCTCATTGGAAAAGCCGCGTTAAAAATCCAATCGCCCAACTGGTAGTTTATCGTGAGTTCGGTGACTATCGCACTAACGGTTGACAAAAAGCTGGCTACCACGACACCATCGGTGAAAGGATTTTCAACAATGGATGTGAATATCTCAAACTTTGTACAAGGAAATTTGTTCCCTGATTTTCTGATGATATTTGTGATTTTGCTCATTTCCTGTATTCGGTTGAAGTTCCCCACATTCACGAACGTGACTTTGTCGCAGAGGCGACGAACCCTAGAAAGGCAAGTGTCTCGCCAGAGGTTGTTGACAAGCCTGCATTGTTTTAAATCTTGCAAATTTAGTAAACGCAAAACCGTTGAGAGTACCTGGCAAAAATTAATTCACAAAAAATATTAATATTATTTTTATAATACTACCATAAAAATAATGAATAGTCTTATCTGAATATACTAATTACCTCTGGAATTTTCAACGGATTCTTACTATAAATCTCCATTTTTGTTTTAAAAGTTTATCAGAAATTCAGAACACTTTGGTAAATAGCAGAGAACTAACCAAAGTCGGACAAAACTCTTTACACTTTACAGCATGATGTCCAATGTTGTACTGAAATATTTAATAGATTGGAGCTCTCTAGCTCTTTTAAACTCAATTTCCCAGCTTAAGTGTACATGCATAAACAAGGCACCTAAAATAAAATTAAGCCGCCTGCAATATTTTCCGTGTGTATGAATGCACATTTCATAAGGTACGTAAGGTCCTGCTCATCTAGCACTCATTCATATCTAAGAGCAGCGTTGTTTGAAGATTTAGGATTTTTGGTTTGTAGAAAAAAAGGCTTACGTATTTATTTAAAGAGCTTATGTATATATTATTATATTATGTTACCTTACGGTGGTATGAAATACAATAAAATCTATTTGGTGGAAAATTTCCACAAATACATATAAAACAAGCAAAACATAAAACTGGGAATCCGACAATTGAAAATAAAATGCACCCTGCCGACCATGTACATGTGAAGGGCGCCGCTGTTTATTATTTATTTCAAAGAAAATGTAGTGGTGAGTGACATGAGAGTAGACGATGTGTACTAGTACTATAGTCAATTATTGATGTATTTCAAAAACATTTTCCAATTTATTTTATTTTATTTTATTTTTTTATTTTTTTTAATGTGTCCTGATGAAGAACAGAGTACTGTTCGAAAGCTCGACTCAATAAATCAAAATGTTTTCCTTGAATATCGTCCAAAACCCACCAATTTTCCTCATATTATTAAAGCTATGACTGTGGCTGAGCAATTAAAAAAATTTTATGCTGTTGTAATTGAAATTGTTTAATTATTTGGAGAAATATTTCTTTCCTATGTAATTTTGAGCACTTCGATGTTTCATTTTTAAAATGTTAAATCAAAATTATAACGGAATTTAATAGAATTTAATATGCATTATTTATTTATAAAATAATTTCCAGGACAACACAATTAAAATTATTTACCAAGAGCCTTTTTGTTTTGTGAATTTAAACAACAGACTTACTAAAATTGCATGATCATAAACATCAGTAAAATCTAGAGTTTTGTGTTCTTGACAATCTCAAAGAATGCGCGAGGATCGTTACATTTCTCTCTAACGAAGTTCATAATATCGGAGACTGCTTTATTCATGGATGTTTTCTCGGCCAAGGAAAGCAGCGCACCAGCATTTTCGGTTGTGCAAATCTTTCCCATGCTACGATCCAAGACACTCTTTAATTCTCCAATTTGATATTTGTCTGCAGCGTAGATTAACTCCTCCACAATTCCCGGATTGGTCAACAATTCATGCGCAACTTTCCCAGTGTAAATGAAATGTAACAACATCTTCAGAGTAACCCCGGAAAGGTCCGTCATGGTAACTACACCAGTGGCGTTTTCTGTCATGTCCACACGAAACATGGCCTCGAATACTTCACTCGCGTCGGAAAGAATCCATCGGTAGGCATAAAACTCCCGGCCTTCACTTGAAATGATCTTCACGTCGCTGTTTTTCTCGTCGTTTTCAAGCATCCCGATTTTCCGAAAGAAACGAGCCTTTCGATTCCCACAAATTTCTTCTTCCAACTGGACCAGATCAGCATCAATTACAGGCTCACTAATGAGGCTGTAAAGTTTCAACGTCAGGGTGATAACCAGAGTTCCACCAGTTTTGTTGTCTGGGTTAAAATTCCTCACCTCCCAAATCCGGTCATCTTTAAAACCTCGTTTCAGACCGAGCTCTAAATTAACAAAGGGACTTTCTTGCAATTGATTTTTAAATTTGAATTTTGTTTTCATCCCCTTTCACTTGAAGAATTAAAATTACCCTCTGACGGCGTTCCTGTAAACAAGACTGTGCCAACCTCGTCTTGCAGCTTTGCAGATATTTGCACGGAAATTTCAGAACAGCAGCCATGTTTTTTCTGCAGTATGGTATGCAGCCGGAACATTTTTCCCTTGTTCTTGTTTACTGCTGCCGCCTCCGGCGTCACGGTGGGTGATGCTGAAGTCAAAGTTGGAGGTGAAGGAAAACTCAGAGAGGCTTCCCAAGCCGACTTTACCCCATTACCATCGATAATTTCAAAGGGGAGTTTTTGCTGCAACAGCAACTCGTCGTTCCTCACTATTTTGTCAAAGTTCTGGATTTCCCATCTCACAGTTTTCTCCTCCACTGTTAGCTGTAAATTGGATATTACAAAAACATCGATAAAAACAAAAATTAGTTCAAATTCATTTTCAACTATTTTTAAAAATTAGATTATATTTAATTTACTTACGCCACCCTTGGCAGTTAGAATTTTTTTATCCATCCCGATAGTCGATGCCCAATTAAATTGCTTCTTTATCAATGCTGTGAGTTTTTCTTCAGAATATAATTCGTTCTGGTAACAGATGAAATCGAAATAAAGAATCAAGAATGTCTGACAGCTGCTGCCTGCTCGCCTTTGAACTTTATAATACTTCTCACTTTGCCCCACAATTTCAATTGTAATTATACAGTTGTGTTATGTATATGGAGAAAACTAAAAAACTGGATTTTTTCGGAAACCGTTAAATATTTTGTAACGGTTTTGGGAGGTTCCAGACAGGCCCACGCGAGAAACAGTTGTGCCAAGTTTCGAGATCTGAGGATGAATATTTTTTTAGATTTTTGCTCGAACAAAAAAGCAGGACCCGTCTTACAAACAAGACGAAATAAAAGGCAGCAGCAAATAAGCCGTAGAACCAAGCCAAACGAACAAAACTAGAAAAGCAGCGTTGCTGCTGCACAAGACACAAGAAAGACGACAGGTAAAAGTTTAAGCTCATGAAGGGCTCAGTAAGCTCAGACCATTTTCTGGCCGGGTGGCTGGAGCCGGTATATTTTTAAGCAGATTTTAGTTTTTTTACAAGCCTAAGCATTTGAAATCTTTTTAGAATATGTATACACAAGAAACCCGGGGCCTATATTCCAAGCGTAGTAAAGGTGATTTTAAAACACTATAAAACAATGGTCAACTACTTAGCCACTTGACGCTTGAAGGGTCGTTGTTAGTTGTTGTTGTTAACGTAATGTAACTATGTAACCCACTGAGACTGAGAGCATACTAAACTGAGCAAACCATTAATGGGCGTTGTAAGAGTAAGAAGTAGTAACTAACTGAAATTTTATGAATGGGGATGCCCGAGCTTGCTTGCTGTAGTTAATCGAATATGCTTGAGATTTGTAACATGACATTTGTATACGACATGCACAACTTGTTTATTGCGGATTATTAAATGACCACTTAAAATTAATTTAGCTTTATCAATGCAAGCAGTACATTTAATGTACTGTACATTATCTATGCTCTAAGACTGTGCACGTTTTATGTTGTATAACGATGATAAATAATTTTATGAACTTAAAGCTTCTCTATTCTAATCTGTTTCCTTTTAAAAGTGAGGAGTTATTTTGGTATTACGATCGTACTTCGACGAATTGTCTGAAATGGCGTTATGGGCAGTATGATGCATACGATAATGGAATGTAACCACCAAAAATCACATACTTCCTTCATACAATTACGGGACCCAGAAAAAAACTTTGGGGATTTTGTACGCAAATGTCTGGGTGTCATCGGTAATGAAAAATTATACAATTGTGTCTCCCCCAAGGGATTTCAAGTTATATCCAGTCTGTACAAATGGAGTTGGCGAACATGTCAAGCTGTACGATTACCGATATAATAAGAAGGAGGACTCGCAGAAAATTTTAGTGAATATTTTCTCACAATTTGGTCGCAATGTCATAATACCTTACCAATTTTCGAGAGAAATCACAGCCCTGAAATATATCACTTGTTCTGTCCGAGGAGTCTCAAGGTTTCTCTTTCAGAACTGATAAACATCTTTGATAATTGGATCTGGACATTCATCTTGATAACGATCATATTCATCGCTGTCACAACGACTACGCTGTCATTTCCGACACGGAGTTTTAGCGAAAATCTATTTTCTAATTTTAAAGTACTACTGGAACAAGGAGATGGAATCACCAGGATAACCTTCAAGAACCCATGGCTAAAAATTAAACTGGGTTTATTTATATTTTTCGCCTTGGTAATTAGTAACTCGTATAAAAACATAAACGTGTACAACATGATCACCCCAAGAATGCAAATTAAATACAATTCTTTGGATGAAATGGTGAATGACAACGTTTCGATTTACACAAGAGGAAAAAATCTCTGGGTATTTCCAAACGTTAACAACAGAAGCGATTTAGCATTTGTTGATGGATATTATATTGAAAATCTCACCGTGTGATGACAAGAGAAAAATTCGTAACTGTTAAGCCTGAAATCACCGTTGTTGATAAAGGGTACGACTGCGATAACTTCGGTCCACATCCACATGTAGTGAATAATTCTTTATTAGTATACGCAAGAGTACACGGCTCAATAACAAATTTGATGAAATGGGTCCTGAATGAAATTTCGAAATTTCAAGGTGGTGCCATAATAAATGACATACCATTTGTGAATAACAATCATGAAGAGTTTTCCAAAATTGTGAGTATGTTTCATCGAAAACAAATCAATGCGATTATGGAGGACATAGGAAAGTGTCAGGCAACAGCACTCGTATTGCCTCAGTATCTGACTGGACGTTTTGCAAGAAAATTCAAATCTAAGGGAGACTTTTACGTGGGAAAAGAAACGTTCTGGATACTAAAGTTTATCTGGTGTCGTTCCGCCATACATTCTAGTAAGAATCAAAAGTGGTCAGGAGTCGGGGATTTGGGAGAAATTGAAAACTGTTTCAAATACCATGTCTCGAAACATGCACTGGAAACTTCATGAGGCATCAGCATATACATAGATCATGATGGCCCATTTTCAGTAATTTTTTCACTTCATTTGGTGCAAAAACATACTGCTGATGCTGACATGCTGAGGCAGCGGAAAACTCCTTCCTGTCTTTGTCAAAGACGCAAAGCAAGGACTTTGTCTCATCTTATCCAAATTGCGAATGCGGCTTTTCTTGTTTACCTCATGCTCATTGCTCATGTGTCGTGTGTTCATGTGAAGTGAATGAGAAATAATGAGAACTTGAGAAGTGGCCTGCTGATTTGCTGAATGAGTTCCATATGATTCTGATCAGCTCAGTCTGTCACATGCTTTCATCTGTTTCAGTTTCTCCGTGCAAAGGATGAAGGAATTTTAGTATTTTTTCGTTCATTAATTAATCAGTGTTGTTGCAAAATAATTGTTACTTGTCTAATTTTGTTCAAAAGGTGTGGTGTGCGTTATGTACTTATTAAAGTGTTCCGTTTGTGAGGGTGAGTTTAACTCGAACGAAAGTTGGACTCGTCACTTAATTGAAGAAAGTCATATTTTGAAAGCAAGACAGAACCGTGCAAGACGGTCACTGCTGAGACGGCGGAAGAGTTGTCTCTTGGCTTATGCGAGTTTTCCCTTGTCTTCACCGGAGAAGGCACTGGATTTACTCCAGCAAATTTCCAAAGATTTGCTGACCTTCGTCACTGATTTTGTGTGGATCGAGGGGATTCCCCGGATTGGGTTGATTCAATTTGAAGATAGGTGGGTACTTTTTTATAACATACAAAAGGTGGAAGTAGAAAACTTCAATTTAATTTTAGTGTATGATGTTAATTGTTCAATGTAAGTCTAGTGGGATTAAACTTAAATTAAAGTCAAATTAATTAATTTAGTACTTTTTTGTTATGTGTGTGTGCAGTGCCAGATTGATGAAATTCTTGAGTTCTTTGGGTTACCCGAAGTCCTGCCAGATTGAGGTGGATGATCTTCCAGTAGCGTTCAAGAGGTCGATTGATTTAATGGATTTGGAATGTAAAGTCATCCTAATTTTGGTTTTTGTAACTTTAATGATGCTATATGATGTGACAATTAGATCTTTTTTAATATCGCAGGGAAAAGTTTAGTGTCGGTACTGTCGGTAAAACAAAAAAACGAAATAACAAAGAAAAGGAAACGAGAGAAGTCAAATTCAGAAGAAGGCAGTAATCAGGTGGACATATTGGACGACAATGGCGAAACCAATTCGAAACCAGAAGTCACTTCTACCAGCACCAGCATTACTCGTCCAGCGAAAAAGAAAAAAGCCACCAACGTTGGAAATATAAAAAAAATGGTTAGGTCAAAATTAAGACAAGACTTTGATGAGCTTTTGGAGACAGTGAAAATTCCCGACTCGGATTTTCAGACCGCCGAAGAAATTCGAAGCGACTTGGAAGAAATGTTTAGAAGCAAAGGCGGTGAATTTTCGACGACGAGAGTGGGTATCATTAGGAACTGGTTTCTGAAACTGCGAAACTCGGCGACAGGCATTGACCTGCCTATTTACTTGATATACAGAGAAGGCAAGCTAATCAAAACTCAAATGGCACCTCACCCTATTCTATTGTACTGTTAATTATGTATAAATAATTTTTGAGTTTCATTTTGTTTTTATTAACGATTTTCTATTTTATTTTGTTAGGGACTACGGATGATCCTGACCATTGCACTTTCCCAGCTTTGAATACAATTTTGTTGGAAATGGCTAATCATAAACTGGAATATGAAGAAAATCATCGTCAATATATTATGTTAGTCAGGAAGAATTGCAACCAAATGACTTTTCATTGCAATGGTTACAAATGTTTGAAGGAGAGAGATTTTCAGTTTTTAATAGCCAATCGTGGAATTGACGAACTTCAACGATGTCGTTTACTCAGTTACTATTGCACGTTTGACCCAAGAATCAGCGACTTGATTGGTCTTATCTATATCTGGATCAGTGTCAACAATGTTGGTATGTTAACAGCTGTATCCAAATATTTCAAATCCGAACACAATGTACAGGACCCGTGGGCCTTGGAATTTCTATTGATGGCATTCCTCTGTAAGGAAAAATTTGTGCCAAGTCTCCGACAGCTTCAAGCCATGCCTCATAAACGTCTAACTTACACCGGAGCCAACAACATTGACATGGGATTTTCTGACGATCCCGCATTTGCTTTGGAGTGGTTCAGCTCATTACAATTAGCACAATTACCATCACAAAAAAGCGACAAGTACGTCCTCTCTATTTTAGAAATGGCGTCAAATTTCTTTTCATTCTGTGCTGGACTGGGTCATCCCGAATCAGACGTTGTTAACACAAAAGATGGGGAAATTTTTCCTCAACAATATTTTAGGCCAGAAAACAATGCAGCAAACGACACATTATTATCTGCTACACAGTTAACCCCCGACGAGATCGCTTGCATTCAGAAAGTATTGATTCCAAATAAAGGGGGGTCAAAACCTAAAAAACAAGTTATTTTGATGAATCCGTTTAACCAAAGTTGGTTCTGTTCAATTAAGAAGCGACACTTCATCCAAACTATTTGTCCCCAGATGAATGCTACCAATGTCAAACTGTCAGAGTTTATAAAAAAAAATTCACGTTCAAAAAGAACTGAGAATATTGATTTAAAAAGTTTACTGTTATTATAATAACCTAGCTATATTTGATTTGATTTAACTTGGTTTGTTACTAAATGCATTGAATAAATAAAGATTTTATAAGGTAAAACTTTTTTTGTTCTATCTACCCTTGTGTAGAGCGTTTTTAATATTGTTTTTTGTAATAAGTTTTAGCGAGTTAAAACTTTCCAGAATAGTAGGACCAATCTATCTAAAAACCTAAAGCTTTAAATAATTTCGAAGGTACCAATGTCAACCTGAATAATTATTTTATAGCTTGACCTGACCTGGATTGGGATCCAGTTGCCATATTACATTGGGATTTGTAATTGGTTCCCGAAACAATCAATTTGAGCAAATTGAAGCCAGGTGTAGTCACGACATTCAAAATTGGTTTCCAGAAGCTAAAAGAAAAATTCATAGGTTGGTAAAGCAGCAGATATTTACAGTAAATGCCAATTAATGTTAAAGTAGCCTACATCCATAAAAAAGCAGGATGGAATAGAGTGAATAATAAAACATTGTAATGGCTTTTGTACAAGATATTGATTTCTCTTTCAAAACTCATTTCCTGGTTTTCAGAAGAACTTTAAGAATCTCATATTCAGCAAGCCTTCCACAAATTTTCTTCAGTACAGAGAATACGACATTTGGTAATGCTGGTGCCAACAAAAATTTTCAAAACGTTTTCAAAACCCGATAGAAACAGGATTCCTGTTGCTGGGTTAGGAAATTTACTGGGACCACTCACTGCTAGCAAATGTTTGATCCTTATCGATAACCAGAGGTTTGCTAATCTTGCAGAATCAATTCGCAGCGATTGTCCGGTGAGCGTGACATTGCGGTGACAAATACCAGTGGCAATCAAAGAATTTGTAAAATTTTCATAAGAAATAGGAAGATTTAAGAAACTGAATCGTGTGTACTGGGCATCTCAAAACACAACGTTGTATAAAGATGAGCGTAGATGAAGGATGAGATTCTTCTCAAAACACAAAATGTACGCCCGTCTTCTTTCAACGAAATGTACTTGATTTTGACCAGCAACTAATCAACACGGATATTTGCCTAAGGATAGAGTTGACTCGGTTTTCCGTGTTTTCCAAACCCTGGAATTGTGAAGCTCACTTGAGGTTGTATTCAGATATTTCATTGAATAACAATTCCATTGTAGGCCCACCCATATTCAACAGACGAAACCAACACCCATCTTATGCGAACGTGTTTTCACCATCTGTACCTCCTCTGCATTTTTTCGTACTTTTTCACACATGGACATGGGTCAATCATCTTCAAGTTTCCGGGATTCCTGAACCAACACCCATCTTATGCGAACGTGTTTTCACCATCTGTACCTCCTCTGCATTTTTTCGTACTTTTTCACACATGGACATGGGTCAATCATTTTCAAGTTTCCAGTATTCCGGATCATGAAAAATATTTCACGTAGAATGTATCAGCGGAATACCAAAACCTGTATCATTTGATCTAAGTATTTCTGACTGGTATTCACCAAAAATTTGCCTCAACGTTTTCCTTCAACTTCTTCGAAAGTATATAATGCCGTATCAAGTTTCACGGGAAATTGGCACATTGAAATATATCGTGCTCTAACAGAGGTCTATCTGGAATTCTATTTTCAAAACTTAGAAGTATCTGCAAGTGGATTTGGCTATTCATATTCATCCTGATATCCATCATCGCAGTTACAGCGTCCACCTCGTGGATTGCGCCTATAATTCGATCACGTACAGAAAATCTCATTTCAAAATTTAAAGTTCTAATTGAGCAAGGAGATCCGTTTACCAACAGAACTCTAAAAGATCGAAGATTGAAAATTATTCTGGGATTATTTATGCTCACCGGGATGGTAATTAGTAACGCCTATAAAAACTCCAACGTGTGTATAACATGGTAACACCTAGAAAGCCAATGTTATATAATTCCTTCGATGACATTATCATCGACAAAATTACTATTTACACATTGGGACGAAATTTGGGTGTGGTTCAAAATAATGTTACGTATGAAGTAGTATACAACAATAGAACACTTAAGGTAAATGACACAGAGTATTCTTCATTTTTTGACCCGGAGGTCGTTGCTTACGAGAAACAATATGACGAATTCTTTATTAGTAAGCTTCCTGATTCGCAATCCGTATTGAACCCTGTGCTGTTGGAGAGAGCGAAGCTACATCCTAAATTGACAAATCTCTTGAAAGTGCTACTCAAGAAAATTCTCAATTCCAAGATACCCGACGTTGGCATTTATAATGACATCCCTTTCTTATGGAGTTACTATATATATATGTGGGGTAATCAAATTGAGTTCGACAAAAAGTTTCCAGAATTGTGAGGGATTTTTATAACGAGCAAATGACCGCAGTAATGGAAGAACTGGGCGATTGCCAGAGAACAGCTTTGATTTTGCCCCTCCACATGACCAGAAATTCCCACAGGATATACAAATCAAAACGAGATTTTTACGTGGGGAACGAAGCTCTGTCAGATATGGAGTGGATACTAAGTTTGTCGGGAACTGTGCCGCCTTATATTATAAGCGTCGAGGAGTCGGGGATTTGGGAGAAATGGAAAAATTTGGTTGTGGATATGGTGTCAAGCAGGGTGTGCAAGATGTAAATATACGTTATGTAAATACATCATGTAAAAAGCATGTTAATGTGCCTGGCTAACTCAGCCTTTAGCGCCAGGCACGTTTTGAATCCGCTCGCAGGCCAATCAGAGTTTTGCTGGGGTCCTTCAACGCCTACGTCATAAAACTCGATGTAAATTCTATGATTTGAAAAATGCTCCACAAACTAATCTTGATACGAGG
>VYYJ01003627.1:0-15989 GCA_021029165.1 Cyphoderus albinus
CGAATAAACGATACGATAGGAAAGTAAAAGTGAAACAAACTCAGTCGCTTCCACTCAACTACATATTTTTAAGTGTAATAAATAAAATAAAACAGCGGATCGAGTCACAAGTCAGACAAGGGTAAGAGTGGAATCCAATCCGCCTTCCCCTGAACAACCCAAATGCTAAAAATGTCGAGCTATCCGCCATCTAAATCAAGTTTGAATATAATAATTATTTCTGTCATGTCAAACACAGAACAACACACACTTTTTAAATGTCAATGCGTAGGATGGAAGTGTTTGACGACTTTCCTCTTCTGAGTGTAAATAATTATTTTTACCTGGAAATTGTGAAAAGCGAAAGGAAAATCTAGCCGGTGGTGTTTACATTTGGAATTACATAGATATTTATTTCACGACCGCCTTTTCTTTTTTTGTCTGACCACTGAAGCAAAAAATTCCTCAGGGTTCAGCTTGACTTTTCAACTGTACAAGCCCACACATTTGATTACCCTTTTGTGAGTTTGTTTGGTCCTGCAAAAAACGCGCTCCATCCTCTCCTTCCACATTCTTTGACAGTTTTAATTTTTCCCCTTTGTAGAAAAGTAAACGAGCTCTAATAATAAATTTGGTCCAACGATATAATGTCACGTAAATAGGTATTCAATAAAATATGCAAATTGTGACTGCGAGCAGCTTGCAACTAGAAAATTAGATTCTACCTAAATACTTATGCATTTGTGATTGTGATCATGATCAATAATAGCCCATTCAGGTTTTATCTTAGTTTCACGAACTCAACACTGCTCTAGTAATAATAACACCGATGAAACAATCATGAGGAAATAACCAAGTGATTCTCGCATCTCACTCCGAAACTCTTGTTGTACGTATGTGTTTGAGTGAGTATTTTCCTCTTTTTCCATTCTCACTCATTCATTTCATCCCATCCACTTTTACTTAGGTATTTTAAATGCAAGCCATTACTTTTTGCACAGAAAAAGCCAGAGAGCCAGATCAGTTACCCACTTCGTGTTTCTGAGACACGGCCAACATTATTGAGGCAATTTATACGGATAAAATTTCTATCAAGGAAAAAAGTCGACTCGTCTTTTTTCGAGTGTCCTGAACAAAAGCTAAAAAAGCTTCTTAATATTATTTTCAACGAAGAATGAATCGGGATGCTGGAAAAGAATAGTTTGGCATAGTATTCACAATAAATTACAAAGCCTCTCTTCTTTTTCTTTCTCTCTCCAGAATTGTGCATGTTTGTCCTACAAAAGTTTGTACACCTCGTTTCGTTCACTTTAAGAGTCTGAGAGTTTGTGGGACAAGAGACAATGCTGTAGTCTAGTGTAGTCTACATGGGCATTAGCGGAATTCAAGAGGAAAGAAGAAACAAAGTGAAATTGAAGCTGAGAATGCGACTGGGAAAAAAGTGGACAAAAATGGTGTAATTTGGAGCAGCAGTATTATTCAGGAGAATATGTCCATGCTTAACTTACTTTTGCACCAAAGACCAACTTTCATTGCACTGTTGTCTCCTTAAATCACATGATATATGAAACCACACACACATACATATAGAGAAAGTGAAACACTTATCCAAATCGTTTTTGCATAATAATATTTTGTGCGTGTGTATCAGCCTGCTTGCAGTCTGCCTGCACCTACATTACATAAGATTACACATCTGTCGCTTTCTGCTCTACTCCATTTTCCTTCTTTTCTCTTTCCACTGGATTTCCAGGAACAAGACAAAGATTTAAGAGTGTGTTTCTCCGGAAGAAAAGAAGAAAACAAAAATACTGTCAAGTCAAGGCGAGACACTGGACTATATAAAAAGGGAAAACACCGCAGTCGTTTCAAGTGTTCTTCCTGAAAGGGAATTGTAAATAGGCTAGGAGGTGGTGGTGGCGGTGGTAGCACAATGAAATGAAATTGAAATATGAGCCATCTCATGCTTCGTCGGGCCCAGACGAACAGAGCGGTGCAATTCAAATGAGCAGTGCGGAGTGAATGGAGTGAAGCGCGTTGGCGGTGATGATGCTTTACTTTACGGTGAAATGCTTGAATATGCATGCTTGTATTGTTGTACACTACCGTTTGCCTCCTGGCAAGATATGACAACAAACGATAAACAATATAAGTAGAAACGTAGTCAGAGGAGGAAAACGCTTCATGACTGCGGCTGGAGACTATCAGCTTTCCATAATATTCAAAATGCGTCATTGCCACAAGACATGGAGTTCGGTTATTGCCTCTGAATTCTGAGATGAATGGATTGGCAGCTTTCTCCAATAATAGAAAAAATTGCTCCAGGAGATGGGCATGGGAAGGGAAGTGGAATAAAGAGAAGAAATGTACATATATCCATCAATGAAAATGTTCTTTACTACATACTGCAGAGGATGAATATGGATGGAAGGATGCTTCATTCCGTTAATGAAATATCTTTTTGTTTCCTTCTGAAGCTCACTGCAAAAAAAGTGTATTGTCTTTTCGGTTTCCATCATATCATCCGAACCACTTCTGCTGACTATTGATGCTTCATAAAAAGTGGGACGATTTTCTCTTCACTCGTGAAACCCTCTTTTCTCACCCATGTAGCACAAATGTGGATATTGAATAAAAAATGAATAAGGTAAATGAAATTGTATTTTTCATACATTCACAAACACAACACGGCATTGTTTCACGTCCGTGGTTTAGGTTATACAACACGAATAATTTACATACATAGCCAATGTAACCAACTGAGCTTAGAGTCCCAGTACTAAGGCAGGCAGCGCTCCAAAATTCTTGCAACCGTTCTACATTTTTTTTTGCAAAAAGTGGCGCTCCAGCTTTTGTAATACTTCCATCTTGTTTGCATGAAATTTCCTGTTACACAACCAGCCGACTCGACTCAACTCAACTGTGACTCTGACGACATCATAGCTGAGCGAGAGTTAGTCTTTAGGCATGTCTGCCTGCTCGAGAATTTTTATGAGCAAATAACTATGCAAATGTAGCACCATTAATCTCTGTACTTCAGGTGTGCCTTCATCCATTCATTCATTTTTCTTTGTATTAGTTGGCACAGAGCACTCAACTTTGAAACAGGTGCGGAGGGGAAGAAGTTTCCAGTATGGAGCCTCCCTTGATTTCGCTAATACCAATTTCCATATCGATTACGGGAAGGCAAAGAAAGATTTTTTTTTTGCAATTTCAGTACACATCAAAGATTGTAATTTGCGGGTTACGAACGAAAGACAAAAATAAACAGATTTGCTTATATAATATGTGGTGAGTGGTGGTAATGTGTGAACAAAATCTGGATGCTTTTAAAAAACGTTTCAAGGTTAACTACGACTTATGATTTTGTTGAGTGATTTTTTGTGTTATGCTACGTTCTGTGGAAAATGTCCATTAATTAACTCCAGTTAACATGAAAATATATTACGTGATTGATATGTAGAAAGATAAAGTGTGGAAAGAAGTTTGGAAAAACCTGTGAAACTGACCTTTTCAATTTTTTCCGCTGTGAATCTTCCCATCTCGTAACCAGCTTCCAGCTTCATCGATCCCCATTCCCAGATGGCTTTTGATGGTCCAGGGTTTGAGCAGAAGAGAACGGAAAGTGTCGCATCACTGCCCCGCTCCACAGCCACTTCCCTCTCCACAACATGCCGTAGCACCTGTGGGGCTCCTGTTAATCAATGAAAAGTACAACCACGTTCATTAAAGATGCAACAGATTTTAACTCAATTAACTAGCAACAATTGCATGTGAAACCACCATGATCATCCTTCCATTCATGCCCTTGTCATTAAAACATCATCAACTTCAACTTGAAACGGAGCGTCTTTTATTTTTCCAGTTTGCGAATGTTTGTATCTATAATTAAATTGTTTCCAGCAACAAGCGAAGCGTTACGCTATGACTTTGTATTTTTCCTTGCAAATCTCATTAAATTAAAGCACGCCATTTTTTCATAGATTTGCTTTGAGCACAAAATTATTCTGGATTGTAGATGCTGATTATTACCGTGACCGTGATTATCAAGCGTACGCGAGCATTTTGTCAGTCAGTAAAATTTTAAATGCATCTTCATGAAAAGTTGAAAAGTGGACACCAATGCTATACTGACATACACAGGGAAATTGTAGCATTGTTTCAAAATATTGTTTTAGCAAGAATTAATGAACTAATTTAGTACCAAACAATGGCTGGTAATTACAGAGACTGGCATGACTCATCTTTACACAATGGGTCCAACGGGTACAACAAGTGATGACGCTGATGAAAATGTTGCTTTTAATGATGTGATATTCAGATAAGGCTAATACCGAGTTTACCGAGCTAATATTAACCAGTTCTAAAATAGTCAAAATTTCTGCCCCATATAAATAGCTGGCAACTCGCAAAACCAAGTCAGTTCAGTTGCTCTCGCTAAGTCAAGGAACAACAAAAATCATCACTTTCATTTTTTTTCAAACTCAAATCCTCATCGGGTAAGATTTTGCACATTTAAAATCTATTTGAAAATTCCTTCAAAATATTAATTTTCTATTTATTTTTCCAAAAATAGTCAAAATGAAGTTCGCCCTTGTTTTCGCTCTCGCTCTACTTGTGGCTGTTGCCTACGTGTCTGCAGGATCAGAACACGGTGAATCCTGCACGTCCTCCAACGACGCAGCAAAGGACGACGAAGCGTGCGGTGGGGGCGCTAACGACAACTTGTTCTGTGACCCCGAGTCTAAGACCTGCGTCTGCAAGGACAAATACCCGGGAGAAAGCGATGACAAAAAATACGAGCCAGCAGAGGACAAAAAGTCATGTGAAGCTACTATGTAACCAAACTACACACTAAATTCACCTCTCTTCACTTACAAATATCTGGAAATATTTTTCTTCACAATCGGTTTATAGAATTTGTCTGAAAATTGTTTCACTCTTAAATCCGCAATAATCTTTCGTTGCATGCGAATCAAATAAAATAACAGTGATTCCTCAATCTTCTCGCGTACGTGTGTTCTGAGACATCAGAAATTTTTTTTCAGCAGGTGCATCTTTCTGTGAAAAGTCTGCTCAGGCGGAACTGCATTAGTACATACATAGAAGATGAGGCACAATTTTATTCTCTAATAAGAGTGACCACCTATCTACTTACTTTAAGACGAGCACAATTAAAGTGGAGTAAATAACGACATCATTAAAGCACACCAGCAGGGTTATTATAACTAATTTAAATTTCCTTCTACGAGAACAATTACGACATGAGCGACTCCGTCTACGGAACTGACATTGAGTGACTTTGTGAGAGGCGACTTCGTAAAATATACATAGCGAAGGTCATAAACTTGTTAAATAATCTAATTCAGGAAAAGATGGGAGGACGGAGATGGGGCATTATTGGAGAAAAGGAGCCATCACACAGCACAAAGTTCATTCATGTAAAGCTTGTCCTCTGTAATATTGGCAACAAGAGTCCAACTTCATGATGGTAATGGAAGTCATAATAATAAAAGTGATAATGGTACATATTTGAAAAGCTGTCAAAAACGAAGGAAAATGAACTCATTGAACTATCTAAAAAGGCTCGGTGGACCACACACATACATGACTACGACACATGGCTCGGCATGCTGGTACAAATGATAATTGCAACTTTGTAAAGTATCAAACTGTGATATGGGAGAGGAAAAGACTTGAGAGCAATTTTAATAACTTGAACATCACGGTGAAATGAGGCAAGGAAAGAAAAGGCTCTTTCAATGAAAATATTCTTTGAATGACTTCAACTTGGCAAAAGAAAGATCGTCTTCACTTTTATTTTTACTTTATTACTCGCCACCAGCAAATTCTTCCCACTCAGGCCAAAAACACTGAGAGATGGAAGTGGCGGAAGGGAATGACAATTTCACTCTTCTTGTTCCGCTCTCCACCTTTTCACTACACACAACAGGGATTCAGTCCCTACACGCCTTCAAATTCTTCCGACTGCGTGAATTGATGAGAAAGCCGGTAAAATATTTCCTCGTTAAACTTTAATACACAGTTAATGGCTGCAGTGTTACTTACAGCATGACCTCAAGTCTGTGTGTCCTCCATAATATCAACATTTTTCTATGTGGTCACAGCCAGCGTCAGCATAGGCAATTATAATGAAGCTGGAGATGTGAAGTGAGCGTCAATTTAAAAATGAAGATGTCCAACATCAAAATTCTCGGGGTTTATTCAAAGGAAAATAAAATAAAACATGAGATAACAATCACGTCTCTTTCTTTACGATATCATCGCCGTCTCATTTAAGCAGACCTCACACCTCACATCTTGTGCGCTTGTGCTTCACCAACCTTTAGTTATCCATCTGCTACATCTCTTTTTCTTCAGATATCATTTTCATCATCAGTCTCATGCAGATGTAAGCAGTTAGAGCGCAGTGTGAAGCCTACACTTCCTAAAAGCTCTCAAATTTCCTTTTCTGGCTGATCTTAAAGTTTCTCCTCTACCTACTAAACATTTTCGGGAAAAAGTTACATACATAATGCCGAATCAGTAGATTATTATTTCGAAAACCTAAGTAACTTCATTTGTTCTGCATTTTGTGATTCCACTTCCTAAATCTCCATCGTCCGCAATATTGTTTCAGACAGCTTCGCCTAGTAAATAATGCATTTATGCACAATCCCCGGGCTTTAATATTTTTTTTTCAGCATTTACAATACGACTTGATGCACTTAAGCCTATACATAGATACATCGCTAATGGTTATTAGATTCGGTTCCCTTACGTAACCTTAGCCTTCGTCTTGTTCCCTGTCACGTCTCCGCTACTATTGTATGTAGCAACCAGGGAAAAAGGATGAGAGAGACGAGGGAGCGAAAGATTTAAGACTGTTTTAATGGAAACCGTTCAAAACTGGGGGAAGGCAGAGGCAGAGTTTTACCTTTTTCTTTTTTCGATTGTAGATCACAGTGAGCTTAACGAAGTCTGAGGAGCGAAATATTATTCCAAGTGTATTAAAGACATTAAAAGAGAGTCAATATGTTTTCACAACGTGAGAACACGGGCTTATGTGATTTTCCCTCTTTAATAATATATCTTAGCATTTTCCGGAGGAGGAAAGGAGAATGCACTTACTGACTGACTCACTCTAACCTGGATAACGAAGTAGTACATAATATTAAATTTAGGGCTTATTAGCCGAGTTGATCTGTAATACTTGTGCTTAAATGATGGGCTGCACACATGAAGTCAAAAAGTGACATATGAAGTGACGACGGGAAAACAAGGGAAAAACGACTGTGAATTTTGGGGGAAAGTGAAGTTAACCGGTCGCTCTGTTCTCCTGTGACAACTTAAGACACGGCTGAGCCATGTCCTACATGTGTACACAAGGAATTGGCTGTAATGGTTTCGGAGCATGCATCAGCATCAAGTCAACATCTTGCAAAGCACGTAAGCACAGTAAATTTTTGAGCAAAAGTGCCCTTTCGTTTCTCTCTTTTCTCCTTCCTCTGAGAAGGAACAAGACGACGCGACGGTGGTGTGCTGATGCTACCTACCATCACACACACTCAATTTGAAGAACACGGAAGGAAGTCGCGAGTTTAAGTGAGTTGTGACTTTCTGAGTAACTTTCTGAGTTCTGTCCTATTGCAGCAGCATTGAAAAAAGGGATTTGGGGATAAAGTTGTTAAGTCGGGATTAGAAATCCTACTTACTACGACTAGCTGCAAACACATCAGTATTCGAGTATTCACAAACGTAATGGGAGGTTTCGCCTATCATCATTTATGTAACGAGGCCAGCAAAACCAGCACTTTCGAGCAGCGAAAAGAAAAAAAATGTTAGCAAGACCCAGTAATCTTGGAGGGAAAGGATGGATGGAGAAAATATGGGAAGGAAATGAGAGGTCAACGGTTGAAAGTCATTTGATGTGTGTGTTCCGTGCCGTCTGTACCCTGGTGTGCTCTCAACTAGAGAAAAAAAGAATCCAATATTTTCTGACGTTTCAGAGTTCCACATCCTTCTTTTTGTAATAAATGCATTGAAATGACCAGACTTTGAGCTGAGCTCCAACCGACTTAGATAATAATGTATGGAAGAAACAGTTACAGTTTGCTCATATCACATTACATTCTGCAGCAACATATGCCTTCATATTCGAAAGAGATTCGTGAGGGAGGATTTGAGCAGGTTTTTACTTCTCAAGAAGAAGCCACTTTAAAAAAGGAATAAAAAAGGGAAAATGGACGACAATGAGGAGGAAGGGGAACGGAAGACGGGGAAAATGATGGGATGTGATGATGTGGATATAGTCAAAGAGACGGAGAAAAGCAGATTAAGAAATTTTGTTGACGGAATCTATACTCAAACTTTTACGACTCAAACGGATCACAATGATGACACAGAAAAGCATGACGATGATGATGGTAGACTTATGCAAGTTATGAAACGATAGTATCACATCACTCTGACATGACATGATGCATTTGAAGTGGTGGTGGAAGAAGGAGAAAAAATGTGATTGAAAGCTCACCCATAACGGAGAGGTCAATTTGATCGCTTTGACTGGTACGCTCGGTCCCGGAAATGAAATTGGTAGCTTTGCAGAAGTACTTTCCTTGGTAGTCATAAGTTACATTATGGATGACGAGCATATGTTCCGCCCCACGGATGTAGACCATCTCTTCAGCAGAAGTCCAAGTCGTCGTTTTCTGAACCCATTGGTAGGAAGGTGGAGGATTTCCCTCGGCTTGACAGACGAGCACAGTGCGGTTGTACAAAGCTGCAACGACAAGGCGCTCAGGACCCACTCGAACGATTTTGGGGGGATCTGTTGAAAGGGAGAATCAAAATGAAAATCGGATACGAATGTGATGTGAACGTGAGTCATGACCATGACTTGATCTTTTCCTTGCCCGTCTTATTTTTATAAATTATTACGGAGCAGTTGTTGTCTTGAATTAAAGGAATCGATGTATGTGGGAGGATTATTCCAGCCATGTGTGTGTTTTTAATGATTCTACTTGAAGGAAAAAATAACGACTGGTCAATTAAAATGTTGAGCTAGACTTACATTTCACATCA
This sequence comes from Cyphoderus albinus, assembly GCA_021029165.1. Lineage (NCBI taxonomy): Eukaryota > Metazoa > Arthropoda > Collembola > Entomobryomorpha > Paronellidae > Cyphoderus > Cyphoderus albinus. The sequence goes on from VYYJ01003627.1 coordinate 9,064, forward strand.
ATGTCCACATTGATAGCTTGCGATGATCCCAGAAAGTTCTTTGCCTCACACGTGTACGATCCCGCGTGTCTCCTTAGCAGAGGTTTGAACTCAACCATTTCCTGGAGAAGCAGCAGAGTTAAATTAAATTCGATTAGTCGATCAGGTTATAACATACATTTTAAATATGCTACTAATAAATTTAATAAATACAAACATTTACTTACCTGAAAACTGTAAATTTCTTGTCTTCCAGCCTTTCTCCACACAATCGTTGCAGGAGGGTTTGCATCAGCCACGCATCGGAGCGTCACCTCGTCTTTGTTCTCCTCCAAATCCCCTTCCGGCGCCCCCAGCAGAGTAACCTGAGGACCATCTGGAACAAACATAAAAAAATCCTCATTTTAGTTTTAGTTTCATCTTAAAAATAAGGCTGGAAGCAACCACTTTGCTTTTTCTCAAGCTGCTCCAAACTTGCAAAATCACTGTGTGACCCCATTAACTTCCTTATTCTGACATGAGTAAACGTGAATGTGGATGCAGGTGTTATCTTGACTTAAAAGTGACCAGAATAATACCATTTCCTTTTTTGCATTCTTTAAACTCTCCTACTTTACAACTACAACAACAAACAAAACACTCAGGAACAAGTGTGCTCAATAAATCTCCTTAATACTACTGCCTCAAGCTGACATTGCGGTAAGTTGGAGAGGAGATTGATAAAATCCTGAGAAGCGCCATTATCCCTTTTCTAACGACATTTTGAAGGAGCAAGCATGACTTTCACAATTTCATTCTTGTTTCACTAGTTCTTGCATAAAAGCCGCTTTTACTCCATTCACTCCAGTGGTTAGAGTCAGACGAAAAACGGAAACGGTGAGAGGAAGTGAATATGAGTATGAGCATTGCCATACCACGTAAACCTATCTACATACAAACAGTACAAGCAAAAGATTACAAACATTACATTACTTTACATCGCTACAAACCATGCTATCATATCATAATAGATATTAGTCGGCGGATATAAAAAGTTGTTGTGAGAAAAGGAAAAAGTCTTGACTCAAGTAAACCTATTGGTCCTAATTTATGAGCAAACTTTTCTCTCTGCATCATTACAAGCAACAGAAGAAACACAACAAACACCAACAACACTAACAATCTGGGCAAAAACCAAGAAATGCGCTAAATAAGAGTGAAAAGCAGCGTTTCCCACTGAAATCTTTAAATCCTCTTGTCTAAATACTCGACTCTTTTATCTTTCGCCCCGTAGTGGTATTACATTTCTTCTTACTTTCTAGGTACTAGTAGCGAGTTATTATTCGGAAAATTTGTGATGCCTTCATGCACACAAGTTCTGGATCTGTTCTTCCTACGATTAGTTACATAGTAGTTAAGCAAGTTAAAATGTGGACATATTTTTGAAATAACAGGTCCAGCCCTCATGTAGCGATACCGCAAAAAGCTAATAGTTTAGCCGACAAGGGAAATCCGTGAGTTTATTAAGGGAAAAGAGTTTACAGCTTGCAATGCTGGAGAATAGTCATCGCCTAATCTAACGTAGCAGAAATATCCGCATTATTCAAAACTTTAGAGCAGTCGTAAACTGGGAATCGAGCTAAATTATGAACAACTGGCTATAATAATGATAAGAATGTGGGGCCATGTGCTACATTTTTTCCAGCTTTCCTTTACATTTTCTTATGGATTTCTTAATGACCGCGAACCACTCTTGATCATATCATATCATCTGCATGCACACGGCAAATCCTAAAATATTACGCAACTTCAAACTTCCAGTACTACATACTCGTTCCCAGTACGTAGCTGTTCTGGTTATGAACAAAGTTTTAACTGCTCCGCGTGTGTCTTACGTCCTTCCTTGCAATATAAAAAAGGTTTTGTCCCTTCCTTCAAAACTTTCTTTCTTCTGCACGATAAAGTGCGCTCTGAGCCAAACTTTTCTATGTATGCCCACAACGATGATGACGATGAGGATAATGTAATTTTAAAAGAGGACACACTTTATAAAACGATTCACATTCTCTGAGCAAGCAGAGCACATCAAAGTTGATGTGTCAAAATACATAATGAGGCTCTATAAATACATGGGCCATTCTCATTACACTTACATACACAACTTTGCCGAGTCTCCAAGTTATAATAATCAAATGAAAATGTCACATTCGCAGTGGCAGTGGCCATGAGCCCGGCAAATGGAAAGAGACGCTCATTTAACCAGTAATTCTAAAGTGCATCCCCAACGGAAAATTGCAAATTGAAAATGAGCTCTAAGAGAGATGGCACGCCTAGGAGTTGGAGCAGGATGAAACCAACTTTGCAGCTCAAAATGGTCCACAAAACAACTTTGCAAAACTCAGACGATTAGAGCTACTTGGCCGGCACAAGTTTTTGGGAAAAAGTAGGTAGATACAAGCACACGAACAAAGATAGAATCACAAAGCCCCACACTCCAGTAACTCTGTTTCCCGTGCTATCGCAGTGGCAGTGGCCATGAGCCCGGCAAATGGAAAGAGACGCTCATTTAACCAGTAATTCTAAAGTGCATCCCCAACGGAAAATTGCAAATTGAAAATCAGCTCTAAGAGAGATGGCAGCCTAGGAGCTGGAGCAGGATGAAACCAACTTTGCAGCGGCCAAAACAACTTTGCAAAACTCAGACGATTAGAGCAACTTGGCCGGCACAAGTTTTTGGGAAAAAGTAGGTAGATACAAGCACACGAACAAAGATAGAATCACAAAGCCCCACACTCCAGTAACTCTGTTTCCCGTGCTTATCTGCAAGTTTGCAAGTGCTTCATTTAATCCAATTGCTTTATGCTCGTGGTTATGTAGATACGGAGGAATCCCTAAAACGGAGAGTGGAGTGGAAAGATTGGAGAGTGAAGTGATATAACTCCGACCACTGTTGTATCGTAGTTTCGCCTGGACACGTCGGTAATTTAAATTCAACTAAACCATTACAAAATTTGCTGCGTAAGTACATACGTATAGTGGACTCATCCAAAATTCTTCTTCTTCATGCTATCAAACCTTTTTTTGGGAATGGAGGCTTAAAAAAGTCTATTACAGACATATGAGTTAGTACTCGTACAACAATTTACGGAAGTGCTATTATTGCTCGCTTGGGATCACACACGCAATTCCAGACTTTTCCAGCCCAGCACAAAGTACAACTCATATATCTCAATAGGTATCTCATCCCGCAAACCACCAACATTTCTCTAAATATCTCATGTGATTCTGAAATTGCTCATTAAGTCCGAGGAGGAGACGGACACTGAGCAATCTATACATGAAAGATGCATATGAGAGACAAGGAGGAAGTCGGAGAAAAAATAACAGCACCAGTCTCATTTTTACAGCCGGCTGCCTCCACTCTAAAAAAAAGCGGCGAGCAGAGATTTGAGGAAAACCATCGTACAAGGATCACCCTTCCTTCCAAGAAAATGGGAAACGAGCAGGGGTCTTAATTTTTCATGACAAGATTCAAGTTTCGGAAGGAAGCAGCTCCATGTCCCATTCTTCTCACTCACCCAACTTTTCTCCCAGATTTCCCATTTCTCCTTAATTTCCCTTCAATTCTGGTTTACCCCTCTACTACCTTCCAAAAATAAGCAAGCCAAAGTCAACCTAAAAAAAACTCTGCCTTTTCTCCATCTTTCTCAGAGTGGCGATGGGGAGGTGAGTGAAGTGGCGCAGTAACTAACCTGTTTACAACCAATGTACCACACAACAAGGAGCAATTTTTTTCCTCTCCTGCTGCCAAAAGCAATGTCCATTGTTTGTTACGTTTACAGCAACCAGCAGGATGAAAGTGGTAACCGCCAACATAACACATGTTTGCCAATTATATTACTACTACTACATACTTCCACATTACATCCCTCTCTTCTCTATTTATAGCTCTTTTTACCTCACTTTCTCAACAAAATGAGGGGAAATGTTGCGCCCAGCCTTTTCAGACGCTCTTTCTTCAGCAGAGAAACTTTTGAATAAATTACGAATTCCAAACGTCTGCGAGGAGGTGAGCGGAGAGGCAGAGCAGAGGATATCCATCCATGGCGCAAATTGTAAGTGAGTGAACTGTAATCCAAAGACCAGGCAAACAAAACGAGGCAAAAACCATCACTTATAAATGCATCAAGTCGGTCGTTGGTCGTTGTAAGAGAAAGCAGGCAGAGAATCGAGCCACAATAGAAAGTGAGACTTGCAATATATACACAGCCTGTCATTCTTATGGTTTTTGTGGAGACGCGCTTCCTCAAGAATTACTTTAATAATTCACACCTCCCTCTAAATATTTCACTTCTTGCACATTTCAACAAATTTTTGTTCGTGTGAACTGTGAACGCTTACGATATAAAATATTTCTCTTCCCTTCTTCAGGTACTGATCTCAACTTGGAAGAAATGGCCACTGAGTTTCTCTCAGTCAGTGCGCCATTTTCCCCATCAGCAGCATCTCCGACGTTTTCCTTCTTATTTCCGGCAGCAAGAGAAAGAAAAAGTTTATTTATTACAAATTGTTCGTAAAAACTGCGGTAATAAACCGTTCTCTTTGTTGTTGTACCAGTACATAGTAGTAGCAAGCAACACTTTTCAGATAGGCATTACTAGTACCGTCTTTTACTGGAAAAGTGGAATGTCCTCCAAAAAAGCGAACTGCTCCTCCAGCTACTACTATTGTTTTCAAAGAAGCCAGTTTAGTGTATCTGAAGACGAAGTTATGGGAAATAACGCAGCATCGTAAAAATATCCGAACAAAAGTAAAGTTACGATACTATAAATAAATAGACTGAAATAGCTTCAACTACCTCAAAAGCAAACTGGGTAAAAGTAACTCTTGCTGAATTGGATTGGATGGATTTAAGTAAACTAAAGTTCACTTTTAAAATGCCCATGTGCATTCATTTACAAACTCGGCGCAATTAACGTTTTCTAACTATGATAAGATTTGTCTTGAGAAAGTTTACAAGTGACACATTCAAATGGCACTTGACTCTTGTTGTAGTAATGCTGATTAATGAAGGAAGAGTTTGAGTTGAGTAGAATGCAGAACGTTTTTTTGTCATAATTAATGGCTCGTGAAGAGAATTGCCAAAAAGTTTCCCCACTTGAAACCACTACACAGCTTCCAATTTGCTTTATTACTGCTGCCATTTCCAAGTTTCCTCCAAGTCGATTAAAATATATTATATTCCGGCAGCGAGATTAAGATATCAGAAATGAGATCATTGATAACCATAAATCTGGTGACAAGATGCAACCGGTGGGCCGATCACATTATTTCTAATGAATGAATAGGAATTGCAATCAATGCAGACACCTCATAGATTATGCGTCTCCTTTCCTTTCATTAGTGTTGCATGGAGCAGCAGCAGAGCCACACACAGAAGAGAAGTTAAAGACAGAGTCTTTGAAAGCTGGCAATTAATTGCTCCGGGCTGGCAAATGCTCGGTAATAGTTCACCCTTCAGGTTTCGTCGATGCTATCCCTTAATTTTTCTTTAAGGCATAAACGTGAAAAAGGTAAACAAACTTTTTGTGTTTGTTCCTGCTAATGCTTTCAGTATAGCAAATTGCGGTTAGTGCGAAGTTAATTAGTGACTCAATCCAAGTCCAGCCAGAAACCGGCTAAAAACTCAACGCAACCGTGTAGCTTATTAAACCAGTTACATGATGGATTTTTTAAAAAATTGCCACAACCTTTTTTAACGGAACTTATGCATCATTAAAGTAAACTGCCATTTAACTTCCATGTTAAATGGCAGATTTTGTAGTGTGCATAGTAGGAGAGATGAAGTAGGAGAGATGCTAAGGGATAATAGCGCTTTTTGCGAAATGACGTCATCACAGGTGTTTTTGCCAGATGTGACCTACTTTCCAAACGTTTTTCTGACGACACAGGTGAGTAATACCTACTTAAAAAACGTTTTTCGCGTAGCATGTGTCGTTGAGGTTAATGTGTTACCAGTGTTATATTTAGGCAGTTAATTGATCATTGATATTATTATTATTATTAATGTATTGTTATATTTAGGCGGTTAATTGATCAAAGGTATTATTATTATTAATGTATTGTTATGTTCATCATTGTTAGGCGGTTCATCATTGTTATTGTTATTGAGAATTTATGGATGCGATAGAAAAATGTAAAAGTGCATGAAGGTTACATAATGATTTTTTTTGCACATTATCAAGTTCAACAGCAGCAGCAGATCATCATCATGTATTGTTATATTTAGGCGGTGAATTGATCAATTATTATTAATGTATTGTTATATTTAGGCGGTTCATCATTGTAATCATTATTGAGAACTTATGGATGCAATAGAAATTGTAAAAGCGCATGAAGGTTACATATTGGTTTTTTGCACATTATCAAGTTCAACAACAGCAGCAGATCATCATCATCATCATGAGCAGCAGCATCTGCAGCGGAAACAAAGGCGAGCACATTTTTTTTACTAGCAGGCAGCAAAGTCAACACTCATGTCTCATTAATATTCATCAACGTTATTCAATCGACCAAGTGGTTTTTGTCATTAATCTCACTCAAGAATATTATATTTTTGGCTCATGTTAGTTATAACCATTAAGTAAATATGATGATGATGATACAATTGATGACTACTTGGTACGAGTTCAGTCTTGTTAGAATAAAACAAGATTGACCAAGTTTAGAAAGCGAGTCAATTGTATTGTACTACGATAAAACTGCATGCAAACTACTTACTAAATTCCATTTTTTTTCATGAGCTCTTGCAATATAGATCAAACCCGCTTGAAAATGTATTCCTGTAACTTTTGCAATGAGTATTTTTTGTCGACTGGTTTACTATTAAATCACGTGCGACAATATCATGCAACTTTTAACTGCCAAGTTTGCCAACAATCTTTTACTAATTTAAATGATTATGTCAT